>CAUZXS010002319.1:265550-488050 GCA_963585895.1 Sepioteuthis lessoniana
AGACTAACTTTTTAAATTTAATATGAGGACTCTTGGAAGGCAAATCAACATAATTTGATTTGGTTTAGTTTCATGGTACATCAACCATTGTTAGTTATTTAATATTGAATCCTGATTTTACATATACCTTAAATATATGATATGTAAATACACTTTGTAAATACATACAGTTAAATGATCAAACAGTTGTATTCCTTATAATTCAATTTAGCATGTCATTTGGTTGCACTCAGTTTATGTCAAACAGTTCTATTTGACCCATCGATAGGACCCAATCAGGTGCTACTACTCCAGGTCTGAGTGGACCTGGGAGCAATGGTACACCATATTTTCCAAAGCTCCGGCGGTGTAAAATAATTAGGGATGCTTGAGTTAAAAATAGAAACGTATCAGCAGTGAATCGACAAGTTCTAATTGGCTGAAAGAAACTCAAATGAAAAATCCAGAACGCAATGCATGTGGGATAGGAGATAGTAAGCTGTGGGACATAACGGCGTAAAGACAGCAGTTAGAGCCCAGATGCACAGCGATGGGGACAGACACGTGTTAGAACTACAAGAGAAAACATGGAAGGTAATTCAAAGTCTGTGTTTGCCTTCTCTTTCCTCATGACGTTATTTTTATTTGTCAAGCTAACAAAGTTGACTCAGTTTTCATACTCTGTTTCACTCTTCCCAATGACTATCTAAAAAGTGTAGTAGCAAATAAACGTAGGCATTAATGAAGACAGGGTTTTTGTATATTCATCACTTTTTCTCACGGAGCGGTTATCATGATGTCTGACTGACACTTAAGACCTAGAAGTAGTACAGATGTCTATTGAGACCACACCAGCATGAACTTCCAACTGACCACTGTAACATTGCAAATGTGTTTGTGCCATGTAATGATACAACATTACTGGAGCCTTACCAGCAAATTATTTGGTGTCATATACAGGACATTCATGGAGGGGTTCTTACTCCTCTGCAGAGATGGAGTCTACAGGCTCCTCATTGGCCTAGTGGGTAGAGTGTTCGCCAATGGTCTGGAAGACTTGGGTTCAATCCTAGGTTGTGTCATACCAAAGACTTTAAAAATGGTACTTGATACCTCCTTGCTTAACACTCAGCAATATAAGTTACGTATCAAGGGTAAAGTGGAGCAATCCAGGGAAAGGAGTAGTGCCCTTCACTATACCTGGGTGTAGTAGCTATTGAAAAGGGAGCCTTCAGGTCACCCTTGACTATGGTTGCCAACTTTACTTACTTTATAAATGTCTCAATTGAAGAGTTCTTGTTCTTTAGAATATGCTGCAGGATAAGATCTTTTATTCAAATAATTAATGGAAAAATAAAAGAAAGTTTGATTTTGTGAGGGTCCAGAGTTAACGGAAGTGGAATCAAATTTTTGAAATAACCTAAAGACTATAAAGAAAGGAAAATGATACTTCACCTTAGATTTTATCACCATGGCCTACCCAAGAGATTTGATACAGGTATAAGGAAATGTCATTTATTTAGAAAGATTTCATATATCTATTTAATATTCATTTAGAAAGATTTCACATATCTATTTGATAAAGATAGATGAGTCACCAGTGATGAATAAAAATGGAGACACAAGGCTAGCATTCATAGTTTTTAGTGAACAAGTTATTTTAATCTATTTAACAGCACTGCAGTAGTAGTTGGTAAATTTTGTTGGTAATTTTTTCATCAACAGATGCCACCCATTAAGATCAGTAGTTTCTTGATTGAACTATTTAATCTCAACAGTTGACTTATGAGGTTCTTCTGCCTACCATCTGGTAAAGCTCTCTGTTGACCCAACTTTGACTTCATCACCATGCTGCATCCCATGTTTTTTAATTGTTATACGGTTGTATATATATTTTTATTGTGGGAAGAAGGGGTGTATTAGAGTTTTAGTTTTTTCCCTGGCTTCTCAGGATCATATTCCAGTCTTTGTTATTTATCATATTTACCTAACCCCTCCGCTCGGGCAGGATATGACACAAGGTCAATTTTTAAGCGGAGTTTAACAGGTTTGAATTCAGAGTTTTCCTTCTCCTAGAACACTAGGCTGAAGAACCTAGTCTGTCCTACTATTTCTCCATAGCTGGAGGGAGAATAATTGGATTCATACCTTTCCCAAGGGTATTAGTTCTATGTGAAATGCAATCAGTCTCGTCCAGGATTTGAACTCGTGTCGCCGTGTCCATTTCCTACGACGATAACCATTACACCACAGGCACTTCCAGTCTTTATTATTTATGCTTTTAAGTGAATATCATAATGAGAATTAGGATTTGTAAGTCTAAGAGTGAGTATAAACCCAACAATCACTTATAGGGTCTTTCCTTTGAGTATATGGGATATATTGTGAAACGATGTTGACATCTAGAGATTAATGTTTAGGATCTCTGCCCCAGTAAATGTAGCTTATATAACAGATGTAAACACTATATAATCGTTTTGTTTGTTTATTTTTGTAGAAGACCAGAAAGGTCGTAATTTTAGTTTCTGGTTTGGAAAGTTTCAGCTCTATCTTTATTTTATGATGTTGACTATTAGGTCTAGCTAACCTAATGGACATGAAATAAGGGTCTAGTTCTTAATTATATTGTAAATTAAGATTGTTGAGAGATTCTTGCAAGGAGATACATCAACACCATATTTGTTTATCATCTGCTTTGACTACATACTTCGAATGTTGATAGATCTAATAAAAAGAAAATGGCTTTACACTGAAAAAAGCAAGAAGCAAATTATATCCTGCAGAAACTATAATAGAGACTATGCAGATGATCTAGAGCTTCTTGCTCAAGCCAATTCCCTACTGCATAGCTTGGAGCAAGCAGCAGGTGACATAGGTCTCCACATGAACACAAATAAGAAGGACCCATCTCCACTTTAAGCGAGAGGCCACTAAAATTATTAGACAAGTTCAAATACCAAAGCAGTAATATCTCCTCTACTGAAAGTGATGTCAGTATATGCCTAACAAAAGTGTGGACAGCTATCGACAGGTTATTGATTGTATAGAAGTCTGATCTATCCAATAAAATAAAACAGGATTTCTTCCAAGCTGTAGTGGTGTAATGTTTTGAATAAATCCTAGAAGCAACATCCCACAAAACTGCAGTTGTACAGCCATTTACCTCCTATCTCATAAACCATCCACATCTAGAAGGAAAACTCAAAATTGAAACCTGTTAAACTTCACTTAAAAATTGACCTTGTGTCATATTTTACTCATGAGAGAGTAGTTGGTAAATACATACTACAATGTCACAGTCCAACATATAAAGCATTATGCCATGGGGACTCCCCTTGTTAATTAAAGTAAACTTTGTAATGAAACAACACAGTCAGTCAATATACATTTTATAACCAGCTAGTATAAATATAACCTTTTCTAGTAAATTGGATGTCTTCAAATTTTACTAGTATGTATTAACTCAACTTTTCCACCATGGGCAGGATATGACACAAGATCAGTTTACAGTAAAACTGGTTTGAATTCAGTTTTCCTTCTCCTAGATTGGTTGCCATATTAAGGATAAAGCGTCCAGTCTATATTTACCCAACCCTTCCACCATGGGCAGGATGTGACACAAGATTAGTTTAGATTAAAGCTGGTTTGAATTCAGAGTTTTTCTTCTCCTAGATTGGTTGCCATATTAAGGATAAAGCGTCCAGTCTATATTTACCCAACCCTTTCATCATGGGTAAGATGTGACACAAAGTCAATTTTTAAGTGGAGTACAGCAGGTTTGAATTCAGAGTTTTCCTTCTCCTATGCTGATAACCTAACCAATGTTAAAGAATCCAGTCTGCCCCATCATTTACCCATTACTGGGGAAGAATAGATGGATGCATACCTTTCCCAAAGGCATGCATAAAGTAAAATGCAAACAGCCTTGTCCAGGTTTTGAACTTGGATCACTGATTAAATTTCCGATGGCAATAACTATTACACTATTCATTTCTGTTTTGACTTTTACTTTAAATAAGGAAACATTGCTTGGTATAAAATTTAACAAGTTACACAAGCAAACCATTACTGGAGAGTTTGTTTATCACAAGTTGCCCAACATCTCTGGCTTTGTACTACATCTAAGCTTAGCTTTGTAAATAACTGAAAGTAAGTAAAGTTGGTGACCGTAGTCGAGGGTGACCTGAAGTCTCCCTTTTTGATAGCTGTAGGGTGTAGGGTTTGGCGCTACTCCTTTCCCTGGATTGCTCCACTTTACCCTTGATCCATACCTTATAATACCTGAGTGTTAAGAAAGATAGCATCAAGTACTATTTTTTGAGTCTTTGGTATGACTTGACCTGGGATTGAACCCAGCTTTCCTGGGCCATTGGCAAACACTCTAACCATTATGCCAATGTCTGGTATTTGTAAATAATTACTTTTATGAAAACTCTCCCAACTTAATACTTTTTATGACACAAATTAAAACTACTTCAACATAGCAAATCAACTATATTCCGAGATGAAAAAAAAAAAAAAAAAAAAAAAAAAAGGAAGTTAGATGGTTTGAGTGACTGAATCACACTGAGCATTTAAGTTTTTTTTATTCATAAAGGGACTATGATGATATAATCCCAGCAAGAAATTTTCATTAAACAAAAAATTAAAAAAAAAAAAAAAAAAAAAAAAAAAGAATGATGAATTTGTTTGGCCTCCATGTTTGCCTGATTTGACAGCAGAAGACTTCTTTTTATGAGGCTACTTAAAATTCAAGAACTTAAGAAAAAACATTCAGGCTGAAATCTGATGTTTAGGACCTGAAACTTTGTGTACATTCATGAAAAATGTTGTGAATAGAGACTATATTTGGAAACAGGAAAATGGAAGTCATTTGAGAGATGTTGTTTTTCACAAATCATAAGGAAATAAATTATTCATTAATCATATTTCCAAATAAAATTAAAAAAAAAAATTATTTGTTCTATGTCATTCAGTGGCCACCCTGTATTTAAATGGTTTTAGAACAATATCTTATAAAATTTTGGTTGTACACAAAATAAATAGTGATACTTGAAAATTAATTTTAACATCTGATTACTCACCCCCTCCCCACTGCCACGATGTGGCACAAGGCCAATTTTTGAGTTGGGTACATTTTCCTTTTTTCTAGACTGGTTGCCTTACCAAGATTAGAGAATCTAGTATGCTTTATTGTTTATTCATAGCCATGTGGGGTGAAGAGTTAACAGATGGATCTATGCTATCCCCCAAGGTCAAGTAAAACACAAGCTAACACATCCAGGATTTGAACTGGTTTTTGTTTTCATTGCATCCAACTGTCTATTATGCTAAGTGCGGATCAATGTAGTTTTTATGCAGCTTCAGCTGGCTTAGCCAGTAATATAGTCTCATTTTTATTCATTGACTTTTTTGTATGTAATATTTTAAAAACAAAATTAAATACAAATATCTAACAGCTGCTTTAGACTCATCATTGTTAATTGTTCTTGAAATATAGTGTTCTTTTTTTAAAATTTTATTTAGCTTCCTACCAAGTTAAGAACCACAAAGTTGTTTTATTGTGAGATACCACACAGGAAAGCAAGCCTCAAACGCAGTGGTTTAAAATTTGCTTGTATTCTGTTGGTCTTTCCCTTGAGGGGTGCTTGGCAATAAACCTCGCCCATTACTCCTGTTAGACGAGGGACAAATGCTGCCTGGTGGGTGGAAGGCCCCTAGAACCAAACTAATATTTTCTCATCCACCAGGTATGTATATGCATGTTATTTTTTGTTGCTTGTGTGGCGTATTTAAGTCTCACTATTAGAATTCCTAGCCTTCATAAAGTGAGTTATGAGATCACAGAGGGGGAGGGGCTTGTCACTTAAAAGATTAGAAAAATGGTTAATGTCAACAGAGGTGCTTAGTGATTTCTAGGACACTCGTCAATTTGAAACTGATTTTCATAGCAGTAAACAGGTTTCAGACTTTCGCTCCACGTTTGACAACTTCATACCACTTCTCTCTGTCTTGTACCAGATATTCCAGGCAATTAGGGGCAATACCGAAAGATTTCATGAAGACCTTCAGTGTGTCTTTGAAGCACTTTTTCTCGCCTTCTTGAAAGCGCTTGCCCTGAGACAGTTGAGCAGTTTCTTCGGGAGGTGGTGATCTTTCATGCGGACATGGCTGTTCCAACGAAGCTGTGATTGCATCAAGATGGTGTAGATGCTGGGAAGAGAAGCCCGAGTTAAATCTTTGGTGTCGGGTTTGTTTTTTTGCCATGTGATGCAAAGAATCTTCCTCAGAAATTGGTTTATCTTTTTTATATGCTGTTGATCGGTTGTCCATGTTGCACAGCCATAAAGGAGGGTGGTAAGAACGACAGCTCAGTATACCTTGATTTTGGTTACCTCCGAGATGTCTCTCCGATTTCACACATTCCTTTAGAGTCGGCCAAAGGCTGCACTCACTTTTGTGAGTCTGGTGTTCACCTCGTTATCCATGGCGATAGACTTAGAGAGGGTGCTGCCGAGGTAGATGTCGTTGTCCCTTAATGATGTTGGGCTCGACGCATGGTTTTTCGTAACAAGAAGTAACGAAAATGACACAGCAAAAAAACAAAAACAAAGCAAAACAAAAAAAACTGGCAGAGAACAAAGGAATGTCAAACCCATACAACTTGTCCAGCCGGGAATAGAACTTTCATTCTAGCTCGTGTTGGTCTAAGATGACAAGGCAACACATTTTTGAATGGCATTAAATAAATGTTAAAAAATATTAACATCAGTATGAAGCGTTAACTTTATTTTCTCAGCAGGTAGCTACATGTAAGAAACCAGAAAAAGTGATTAAACAATTTAAAACAAAACAAGAAAAATATTCAGAAAACAATTTAAAAAAAATATAACTGAAATCAAATCAAAACAAGGGCCATATTTACTGTTTTTGTGAATTAACCTATTTTTTAAGTTTTAATTTAATTAAAATCAAATCAAAACTAGATATTCATATTTATTTGCAGTTTTATTTTATTTGTAAAAACACCAGTGTTAAGATATTCCGTATGAATGAGTAAACTGCTTATTCAACAATTGAAAAACTGCATGAAAATGGCATTTTATTTAATACGAGTTTTCCTAAAATTCGACAAAAATTTAAAAATAAATAAATAAAAAGGATTGTATTAGTAATCATAGTTTAATATATTCTCCAAAGGGATGAGAAAAATCCCCAAAAGCATGTATTCACAGACAGGAAGAGACACAGTTGGTTTGAATTCGGTTTTTCCTTTTAAACTTGTTACCGTAGAGTTAAGAGACATGTTTGTCCTATTTTTTTAATTTTTTTATCCCTAACTTGGGGAAAAGAGGAATGGATTAATGCCCTTGGGTAGCTCAAATTGTCATTCTGTTAATACGCAGGTTTCAATGACGTCAGCCTCAGCTACTAAAATCAAAACAAAGAACAGATAACTCGTGTACACCATTTCGCCATAGTATTCATGTAGTGGATAGGATTTTCCATTTAATTACGTAAAAAATAGGGGAAGTTTATATATATATATATATTTTTAAATGTAAAGCAACCAAAATTTATTCACAAAATTTTTACGATCGGGATCATGTATTGTCACATGAGCTAAATCGAGTTATGACCCCCCACCCCACACAGACACCCAAACTATTTTTCGCTTGATATAATTAAAAGTAAATAAATGAATGAATAAATAAAAATAATTTTGATAATAAAAAAATTAAATATAAATTGGGTTGTTTAAATTTGATATATGAATAGAATATCCGACAATGGAATAGAAATAACACGAGAAAATCAATAATATAATCATTCTATTAAATTGATTTTCATGTCTTATTTCTCTTAAATTAAATAATTTTATTTTTCAATAAATAACTGTGTGACAACAAATCTTTAAAAATTCTAAATGGTTAATGAAGGAAGGGGAGAAGGGAGAGGAAGCGTTTATCATATAAATATTCTCAACATTTATTGATAATATCTGGAAATTCTAAACTATTATTGTTTCTAACATTTGGTTGGGGAATAATGTACTTTACATTATCTAATTGATTAATAATTGTTTTTTAAAATCTAAATTTGATAAAGTAGTTGATTTATTGTGATAGAAAAATAAATAAAAAAGGACGATAAATAATTGTTATAAGAAATAAATGTTATCTAAGTTTGAATTTTTTTTAAAAAATCATCAACATTTTGAGTTGATTAAAAAAAAAAATTAAGTAATTTATTTAGGAAATAGTAGTTACTATAAAAAGATTATGCAATTTCGTAATCAATGGTATTTTTTTGTTTTTTGATTTACGACCAAAATTTTATTCCAAAATTAATTTTGTTAAAAGAAATACATTTAAAAATTCTGAAATAATCAAACATCAATAAATAAATGACATTTAATATCTTTTAATTATTATAGAATGAGCCGGAAGGCATTAAATTTAACCTCGAGCTGAATAATTTGTCAACAGATGGCGCCAAAATAAGAATGAAATTAACTATTCTAAAGAAAATAATCCTTTTTAAGGAAGTCATCTGGATTGGTAAGACATTTGTTGGGAACATAGAGGTATTTTTTTCCTTTTAAAAAAATTTGAAATGTACGAAGGACAAACATTAACTTATATTTTATTTTCTCTTTATATTTGGGTTTTATTTTGCTAATTGACTTAAATATTAATTTATTGAATCGTTGTTATTTTTATCGTTATTGTTATTTTCCCCCGGAAATAGTAAAATAAGATTACAATATGGCGGAATAATTTTAACAAATATCTTATCTTATATAAGTGTTAACCGTAAATTTCAAATCGCATAATTATTTACGGTATAATTTTAACTTTGTATGCATTTTATTATATTTTCCTAACATAGAAAAAAATCAAATTACGTGTTAAAATAGCTTTTCTTGCGATCTGAATAACACCCCCAAATTTCTAATTAAAAATCTGAAATTGTTTTATGAAATTTAGTTAGAAAACCCAAATTTAATTATCATTATTAATTTTAGACTTATTTCTTATCCAAATATACTTTTCGTTAAGTGTAGTGGTATTAAATGTTTTCGTTTTTGTTTGTTGATAAAATGAAAAAAAAAAAAAATTGTTGATTCTCGATAATTATCAACTTAAGAATGATCGGAGATTATTGATGGTATGGAAGATTAAATTATGTTTTTAAATCACGCCCTCAAAAAAAGAAAAAAAAATTGTAAAAGTAATTAATACTTAGTTGATTAAAATTATTTTAATGTTTTTTTTCCCTCTTATTCAGCATTTTTATTTTTCATGGTGTAAAAAAAAACTCTTTGAGTTTGAGGATAAAACAGTTAAAATTAAAAAAAAAAATCTATAGTTCTAACACATTTCATTATATTCATTTAATATAGGTAATATTTAGACTAGTATTTCTTTCATCTTTAATATTAGTTGCTTTTTATTGCATCCCCCCACCTACTTTTTAAAAAATTAAAGAAAACTAGTCAAAATTAATGAGATGTAAAGTTTTCACTTGTTGCAGGAAAATGACATTCAGTTTTGTTTTTTTAAAAAAACAAATTTTGGCCTTTTAAAGAAAGGCTGAAGAAAAGAAAAAAAAAAAAAAAAAAAAAAGGAACTAAATTGAACTTTTAGGTAAAATCAATTAAAAGGTAAGTGAATAAAATAATTAATCCTTTTCAAAATTGCTCTTTAAAATTGAATTTTTCTCCATGTTTAATATTTTTGGTAACTATTTTTATTTTGCTTTTTCAGATTGGTGCTGCCTACATGAAATTTAACTGAGGAAAATATATTTACACAATATTTATCAGAAATTGTATCCATTGATTTTTGAGTTATGTGTTTATTTATTTTTACATTTTTAGGATTGAACAAGACTGACTATATGGAAATAAAAGATACAATTTACAAATTAATATTTTACTAATAGTTATGAAAATTTTTATAATTTACCCAATATTTCAAGTCAATTTGCATAAACAGTTAAATGCTATTTTTTTGTTTTTATATTTAAAACCGGCTGAAAATATTTCTCAAGTAAGTATGATCTTTACATTTATTGGGTTTCAAAACTGCATTTTAAAGAAAATCAAAATTTTCACAAGAAAGTTATAAATGAATTATTTTGTTTTTTCAGAGATGAATATAATAAACTGAATTAGTTGGTGGAAATATGTTGGAGACAAAGAATGATAACCCCCTTTAGAAATCTGAAATTGAAGATATGTCTTGATGAAGGTATGTAAAGATTAAGAGGAAAATTTTCTGTCTTACAATAGAATTACTATAACTTTGGTAATACTTAAAATTTGACTTCTAAATTCAGTATAAAAATGCAATATTGATGTAATAAAAATCACTGAATAAAACATTAAACATTTCGTGTTTGTATCTTTTATTAAATGAAAACGTTCCTTTTTTTTTTACAGTTCCTGAACTTTCAAAAATTCCATTATTTATGATCAGATGAAGGGTTCTGAAAATAAAAATAAAAAAAGAATGTTTAGATAAACAACAAAACATCAATTTTTTTCTATAAAAGATATCTGATTATAATGTTAAAAATTAATTCATGGTAAAAATCATATTTATTTTTGTTCCCTTTTATATACCTTTTTTTCTTTAAAGAAAAATTTGATGCATGAATATTTTTTTCTTACATTTACTACATAATTTATGTTTTTGGTATTCATTAACCCCACCACCACCAGTTTGTATTTATTTTACCTGTTGATTTATTTATTTATTTCTCCTCAGCCCATTTCAATACAAGAAAAGTTTATTTTCTAAAGTTTTGTTCTTTTTATGATCTTTATGCTATAAATGCAAGATAAATTGTGAAATTTTTTAACTTTTTCAAACTATTTAGTGACTATTCTGGTACTACATGTCAGAAAAATATTTTAAATATACAGTTGGAATGTACCCCCCCACTAATTCCAATTATAAAAATAATCTTAAATGACCCCACCTCCCATTTAAAAATGACTTGAATTCTGAACTCTTGATAGTTTGAAATATTGTGCAATATTGATAAATTTAAATGTATAAAATTTTCATAAGAGTACTTTCTTTTCCCTTGAGCAGTACTATTATTAAGTTTTGTGTTAGCATATTTAAACTGAGTATTTTGTTGACAATTTTTGTTTATTACTTACAAAATAAAACTATATATATTTCTTTCCTTGCTTACTATCGGCTTCTATCATTACCAAATCAAGTTGATCTCTTGTGGTATATTGAACCAGTTATCTCCCTTATTCTGAATATATATACATACACACTTTAACAAAAAAACTATTTTAGAAAAAGAATGTTTACTATCTCAAAATAAAATATTCTTTCTTTGTTACATTAAAAATTTCAGTAATTTTAAAACAAATTTTTAAATATTACAATTCTCATGAAATTCTTTTTCATAATTTTTTTTAACTATCATGTTTGACATTCCTAGAATAATTTACTAAACTATTGTTATTTTCATTTTGGAATAACAATGTTTCATAAATGCAAATTATTTTATATGCATCTTTAATTTTATATTTAACCTCACTCGCTACATCCTTTGCCTCTTAACACACTCTTATATTTTGGGAAGTAACACATACAATTTCTGTTCTTTTATAACATTTCCTGGATGTTGACCCTCATATAATTTTTTTTTATTTACTTCTTTCTTTCATTTTCAACTCCTTCCCATACCATTGATATTTCCATTATTTTTTTTTATCCCATGAAAGCATTTTTATTTTGTGAACTTCTTTCTCATTCTCATGACATTTTCAATATCTTTTTTTCACAAAGCACTTTTTGTGATCTTCAATCTCATAAATAATATTCCATTGACATTTTTAATGTCATCTTTTTTTTTCATCAATACATACCTCTTTCACAATTATTTTTTCACATTATCATGTTGTATTCTTTCCATTATTACTTGTTTCATTTTCAAATAATTTTTCTCATACAACTGACACCAAAACTTCTCACTTTATCCTTATAAATTTTGGATTCACCTTCCTTCATTTTCAATCACTGATGTCTTCAAAATTTCACCTGCTTTCTTCATTTTTCAAACCCTCCCCCCAAATAAATATATGATTGATGCCTTCAAAATTTCATCTGCTTCCCATCATTATAGTCCTGCTTCCTTTATTTTCATATCTTTTTTTCCTCATAAATATGCAATTGATATATTCAAAATATAATCTGCTTTTCATCAATATAGTCAAGGTTTCTTCTTTTTCAAATCTTTTTCTCAAATTATATGAATAATGCATTTACAATGTCATCTGCTTTCTTCATTTTCAAATTTTTTCCTCCATTAATATAGGATGATGCCTTCAAAATGCCATCTACTTTCCATCAATATAGTCCTGTTTTCCTCATTTTCAAATCTTTTCCTCAAAGAAATGATTGAGGTCTTCAAAATTTCATTTACTTTCCATCAATATATTCATGCTTTCATCTTCAAATCTCTTCAAAAGAAAAAAAAAAAATTTGGGGCCTTTCCCCCCCAAAAAATGACTGATGTCTTCAAAATTTCATCTACTTTCCATCAATATAGTCCTGCTTTTATTTTCAAATCTTTTCCTAAAAAAAAAAAAAAAAAATCATGTTTTTAAAATTCCATTTGCTTTCCATCAATATAGTCCTGCTTTCTCCATTTTCAAATCTTTTCTCCCAAAAAATGATTGATATCTTCAAAGTTTCATCTACTTCCCATCATTATAGTCCTGCTTTCTTCATTTTCAAAATTCCATTTGCTTTCCATCAATATAGTCCTGTTTTCTTCATTATCAAATATTTTCCTCAAAAAAAAAAAAAAAAAAAAAAAAATCATGTTTTCAAAATTTCATTTACTTTCCATCAATATAGCCCTGCTTTTTTCTTTTTCAAATCTTTTCCTTAAAAAAAACAAAAAAAAACATTGATGTCTTAAAAATTCATTTGCTTTCCATCAATATAGTCATGCTTTCTTCATTTTCAAATCTTTTCACCCAAAAAAATGATTGATGTTTTCAAAATTCCATTTGCTTTCCATCAATATCATGCTTTCTTCATTTTCAAATCTTTTCTCCCAAAATGTGATTGATGTCTTCAAAGTTTCATCTACTTTCCATGAATATAGTCCTGCTTCCTTCATTTTCAAATCTTTTCTCCCAAAAAATGATTGAGGTCTTCAAAGTTTCATCTACTTTCCATGAATATAGTCCTGCTTCCTTCATTTTCAAATCTTTTCCTAAACAAAAAAAAAACAAAAAAAACATGTTTTCAAAATTCCATTTGCTTTCCATCAGTATAGTCCTGCTTTCTTCATTTTCAAATCTTTCCACCCAAAAAATAATTAATGTTTTAAAAATTCCATTTGCTTTCCATCAATATAGTTATACTTTCTTCATTTTCAAATCTTTTCACCCAAAAAATGATTGATGTCTTCAAAATTTCATCTACTTTCCATCAATATAGTCCTTTCATTTTCAAATCTTTTCCTAAAAAAATGGGGGGAGGGGTCTTCAAAATGTCATTTGCTTTCCATCAATGCTTTCTTCATTTTCCAATCTTTTCCTAAAAAAAAAAAAAAAAAAAAAAAAAGGTTGATGTCTTCAAAATGTCATTTGCTTTCCATCAATTTAGTCCTGCTTTCTCATTTCAGTTTTTTTCTCATATACAAATGATGTCTTCAAAATGTCATCTGCTTTATTTTCATTTTTTTTTCCTCTCATAAATACATGAATCACACCTTCAAAACGCCTAATTTCATTACTTTCAAATCATTTTTCTTCTCATAAATATACAAATGATGTCTTCAAAATGTCATCTGCTTTTATTTTCAAAACTTTTCCTTATAAATATATGACTGATGCCTTCAAAATTTTATCTGCTTTTCATCAATATAGACCTGCATTCTTCCTTTACTCAAATATACTATTGATGTCATCAAAATGTCATCTGCTTTAATCAATATAGTCCTACTTCATTTTAAAACCTTTATCCCCCCCTCCTAATTATACAAATTCGCAATATCATCTTCATTTTCGAACCTTTTTTTTCAATATACAATTGATGCTCACAAGATTTCATCTGCTTTCCATCAATATAATCCTACTTGAATTTCCAAATCTTTTCTCTCATAAAATAGGAATGATGTCTTCAAAATATCATGTTTTCTTCATTTTCATTTTTTCTTCTCATTAACATACAAATGATGTCTTCAAAATTTCATCTGCTTTCCATCAATATGGTCATACATTATTCATTTTCAAATCTTTCTTTTTTCTTTTTCTTCTTGTAGTTATACAACTGATGTCTTGAAAATGTCACCTGTTTTATTCATTTTCAAATCTCACCCTCCTAAATATATGATTGATATCTTCTCAATGTCATCTGCTTTTCATCAATATACTCTTACTTTCTTCAGAATGATGTTCTCAGAATGTCATCTGCTTTATTCATTTGCAAGTCTTTTTTTCTTCTCATTATATGAATGATGTCTTCAAAATGTCACTGTCCTTCATTTTCATTTTTTTCTCCTTATAAATATACAATTGATGTCTTAAAAAATAATCTGCTTTCATTTTCAATGTTTTTCTTATAAATGAATCATTTTTTAAAATGTAATCTGTTTTTTTTTTTCGTTTTCATTTTTTTTTCTTTTTCCAAATATGAAATCAATTTATTCAAAATGTCATCTACTTTTCATCAAGATACTCTTGCTTTCTTCATGTTCAAATCTTTTTTCTTCTCATTGTATAATGTCTTCAAAATGTCATTTCCCTTCTTTATTTTCAAATCTTTTTTCCCCTCATAAATATACAATTGATGCCTTTAAAAATCATCTGCTTTCTTGATTTTCAAATCTTTTTTTTCTTTCTTCATAGATATATAATTGATGTATTTAAAATGTCATCTACTTTTCATCAAGATACTCTTGCTTTCTTCATGTTCAAATCGTTTTTTTCTACATAAACATACAATTAATATCTTCATGTCATCTGCTTTCTTCATTTTCAAATCTTTTTTCTTCTCATAAATGGTTTGCAAAATGTCATCTTTATTTAAAATTTTTTATTTCTTCTCATTATGAATGTTGTCATCAAAATGTTATCTCATTTCTTCATTTTCAAATTGATGTCTTAAAAATGTCATCTGCCATCTTCATTTTAAAACCTTTTTCTTCTCATTATGAATTATGTCATCAAAATATCATCCCCTTTCTTCATCTCATAAATATACAATTGATGTATTCAAAATTTCACCCACTTTTCATCAAGATACTCTTGCTTTCTTCATTTTCAAATCTTTATTTTTCCTCATAAATATACATTCGATGTTTTAAAAATCATCTGCTTTCTTCATTTTCAAATAATTTTTCTTGTAAATGATGTTTTCAAAATGTCATTTGCTTTCTTTATTTGAAAATTTTTTTCTTCATTATGAATGTCGTCATCAAAATGTCATCTCCCTTCATTTTCAAATGTTTTTTCCTCATAAATATACATTTGATATCTTTAAAAATCATCTGCTTTCTTCATTTTCAATTAAAATACAATTGATGTTTTCAAAATGTCATCTACTTTTCAAGATACTCTTTCTTCATCTTCAAATCTTTTTTTTATTCTCATAAACATACAATTAATGTCTTCATGCCATCTGCTTTCTTCATTTTCAAACCCTTTTTCTTATATAAATGCCTTCAAAATGTCATCTTTCTTCATTTTCAAATCTTTTTTCCTCTCATAAATATACATTTAATGTTAAAAATAATCCGCTTTTTTCACTTTCAAATCTTTTTTCTTCACATAGATGTTTTCAAAATTTCATCTGCTTTGTTCATTTTCATTTTTTTTCTCATTATGAATGATGTCATCTTTCTTCATTTTCAAATCTTTTTTTCACATAAATATACAATTGATGTCTTCAAAATGTCATCAGCTTTCTTCATTTTCAAATCTTTTTTCTCATAAATGAATGATGTTTTCAAAATGTCATCTGCTTTCTTCATTTTCAAATCTTTTTTTCTTCTTATAGATAAAGGAATGTTGTCTTGAAAATGACATCTACTTTCTTCATTTTCAAATTTTTTTTCTTTAATATATACAATTGATGTGTTCCCAATGTCATCTGCTCTTTCTCAATATTCTCTTGCTTTCTTCATTTTCATTTTTTTTTCCTTTGCATAAATATACTATTGATATCTTAAAAAATGTCATCTGCTTCCTTTATTTTCAAATATTTTCTTCTTCTTATGAATAAATTTATGATGTCTTGAAAATGTCATCTGCTTTTCATCAACATACTCCCTTTTTCTTTATTTTCAAATTTTTGCTTTTCTTAATAAATAAATGATGATTTTAATATACCTTCCATCAATACTGCTGCTGATTCAAATTGTCATCTTTTCCCCTCATAAATAAACCATTGACGTCTTAAGACTCTTCAACTATTTTTCATCACTATACTTTTTTTTTTTCATTTGGAAAAGTTCTTACTCATATTTAATGTTAACATCATCCATGTCTTTTTTCCATTAATTATTCCTCCTTCATTATAAAATGTTTTTCTCATAAATATACCATTGCTATGTCCAACATTTTCTTTCTTCATATTTTCATCATACAATTATCACTGACATCTTCAACATGTCATCTTTTTTTCATCAAGATATCTCCTGCTTTCTCTATTAAATAAATATATTTATATAAATATATTATTGACAAATTCAAAATGTCATCTGTTTTTCATCAATGTACTCTTTTCTCTTTAAATTATTCACTTTCTTCATTTTATAATGTTTCATCTATCTCCCTTTCTCTTCTGCCATTCTAATTTCATTGAATTGGAATTGTTTAAACAGATACAAAAAAGAAAAAAGAATAATAGGAAGGAAGAAAAAAAAAAAAAGAAAAAAGAAAAAAAAAAAAAGTTCCTTCACTTTAGGATCTTTTTACCTATGACACTTGTTTTTGTTCTGAGTTCTTTTTTTTCCAACTGCTAACTTTTGTCAACTAAGGATATTTTCCCCCAATGAAACTCTTCCATTTTTCAATTTGGGATCTTATTCCTCCAAAACCATTTTTTCACCTAAATTTGGTTTGGGATACTTCCACTTTAATCTATTTAAAAGATAAAGAAAAAAAAGTTTGCTTTCTTTCACTAAATGTATTGGCTTTCATTAATTCCACTCCTTGGAAGAAATTGAATTTTTTGGCCTAAGATTTTTTTTCTGGATATTTTCCCTTGTTTCTGTTGTAGTTTTCCTACTCTTGAAATTAATTTTTTCCCCCTCTTCAAATGAAACTCTTACTTTCTCTAATTTTGAGTATTTTACTCAAACAAAACTTCTTTTATCAACATATTTTCCTATGATAATCCCTACTTTCTTTTCTCTTAAATTAAGATCATCTGTTATCTATGAAGATTAGCAGATTATTTTCTTATAATCGCTTTACTTTCTTTATTTTAGACCTCCCAATACTCTTGCTTCTGGTAATTTTTTATGTGTATTTTTTTTTTTTTTTTTTTTTTTAAAGATTTGACATTTCTTTTCATGCTGTACTGACCCACCTCTAATTTTTAGAACTCTTTAATATAAAAAATTCTAAACCAACAATCCCTTTTTATCACACATGAACATAATACAAATGCTATAGGCTAATTAAGACCATACACTTTAATTTTCATTACAATTGCTGTAAATATTATTTGAGTGTTAAAATTTACAGTAAATCTTATATCCAAAATGACTTGATTTCTTTGCAAAGATGTATACATGTTTATTTTATTTTGAATACAAACTAACCTAAAATACAACCCGCCCTGTCTTGATAGCATAAAGCATTTGAATTTCAAAATTTAATATTCATGTAAATTACTTTTCTGACAATAAAATATTTTATTTTATAAAACCTGTGTTGAATTTTTATTTATAATTGTTATAAATAAAATGGTAAAGTATTTGAATATTGTTTCCTTATCACTTTTTATATTTTTGCTGGTCATGTCTTTGAAGTTATTTGTACATAAAGAAATAATCATCTGCTTTGCTAGTGCAATGTGAATTTAACAATACATTGTACATAAATTATTAGTGATCAATTTTTGATTAAAAAATCTGAACATAAACTGATATCATGTTGACTGTTCTGTTATTGTTACAGTACATTGAAATAGTAAATTATCAGTGTAGACATATGTTCCTAACAATATTACAGCATTTCTAAAATATAAAGAAATTATAACAAGATGATTGACAATTGGATAAAAAAAAGTACATTTCTGTACTAATAAAAACTTGGTGTATGTTCGCAATACATAAAATGAAAGTTTAATAATTTACAATACATAAAGTAATAAAACAGTTTTGATATACAAAATGTTTTGAGTTATTTGCTCATTTTAATGAAATGAGATAAGACATTAAAAATATCTCAACCTAGTAGATCATTGGGATATTGCTCATATTCTATCAGAGTTATGTAACAGATTGCACCTGGTTACATGGTGTCACAAATAAAGAGCAATCTTAGACATGATTATGAGAGATGGATTCAAGCCTTTCTCAAAATTGTTAGTATAAAATATCATAAGATGTGATCAAAAAGTATCAAAATGACATGTAAAATCTGAATACTTGGAGGACAATGAATTCAGTTTCGCATCATATCAGAACAGTTTTGGAGGTTTTTCAACCAATGTGAAACTCCCTGAAATAATTGTTGAATTTCAAGGGAAATCTTTTTTAAAAGATTATCTTTAATAGCTAAATAAAGCTTTATTTTCCAACACTTTTTGAACATACATAAAATATGTGTGACATAATTAGCAATGTAATGGCAGCAACAGGATGCAAACAGGATTTAACATCATTTCACCATAGAAAGATAAGGCAATTATTTCTTCAAGGTAGAACTATAAGTTTTTTTTTCCTCACAAGCAGCTAGTAACAAAGTTATATGAATATATATGCATTCTAAACATATCAGTGGCATAAGAAAACAGGTAATACAAAATAGAACAGTTAGAACTAACAAGAATAATCATCCAAAGAGTAACATTGAATTAAATTGGATCCCAATTCAATATTGGATCCACTTGCTCTATCAGTCAACACAAAATACAGAATGCACTAAATTGCATGGTGTTTAGTTATTGTTGTGTGCTGTTGTCATTGAACATTATTGATATAACATCAAATTTTGCACCTCACTGGGACCAGAGAACATTGCCATTAGACTGTAGAAGACAATAACCTGATCAAACAAATCATGTTTCCAGCCTTTTCACTTTATATAATTATGATATACATACCTTAAAATCAATTTTAAATGTAATATATGAGTACTTCTATAACTGAAATAAATTATATATATCTTTAAAAATGTATTTAGCTAAATAATAATATAATATATATAAAGTTATATTAGAATGAATGATAAATGATACAGAAAGAAAATTTAAGTTGAAACTTAGTGTAACTAATTTTGAAATATAAAGATTCTTATTTCTTTAGTGTACTCTTGATTTGAACAAAAAATTTTAAAAAATTCTGACAAAATTAAATTGAATTTTGTTATTATTATGAGCAAAATTTGAATCTTCATCACTAATCAAAATAAATTAATTTCTTTTTCCTAGATATATGAACAGAATTTTTTTGATCAATGAAAGTTATATATATATATATATATATAATAACATATATATATATATATATATATATATATATATAATAACATATAACTCCACAGGATCTAATAAAGGGTTGGTTACACGTAGCATAGAGGCTAACGTGCTGGACATCGAAACAAGCAAGTTCAAACTTCTGTTATGCTATTACATTCACTTTCAGATTAATACCCCCTGGGAAGATATGAACCCCTTTATCCCTCCCCCAGGCTATGGGTTAAATAGAACCGTTACTGTTCTGCAAGGATGGGTTTGGTAAAGGTTGATGTGCCATTAACCCCTCCCTCTAAAAAACAACCCCAAAACGAAAGAAAAACAGTATCTCATCACAGAGACAGACTTCTGAGTAATAAGTTCAGTAGGTACTATAAATAAACAAAGGCCTGTGTACCAGACTAAGTAAAGCTTAGTAAATAACAAGACTATCTAAATTGCACATTATTTGCAAGTCCTAGTTTATCCCGAGAGAGATTTTTATCAGTCTAGCTCAGTGGTGGGAACCTTTTCATATTTAAAGGCCGCACTGAAATTTATTGTCACCTACTAAGTCACTCAAAATTTTTATACGTTTAAAACAAAATCTGATGTTTGAATTACCTGTTCTTAGTACAATATATACTACTTAAAAGAAATAAAAAGCTTTCGTTGAATTTTTCATTTCTTATAATGACTTTTGAGATCACCCACTTAAAGAAAGCATTGTGATATCAGATTCTAAAGAGGAAGTAAACGATTTTAATATCTTTTGATAAGATCATGGATGGATGTACCCGATATTTTAGAAGGCTACAGGTCTTCTATCTAGGTTTTAGTTATTACTCGGGGGGGGGGGATTTTCGGATGTTTGAATTTCTATAAGATTATTTCTTTAGGTAAAGAAAGTAAATAACATATACACATTTATTTCTTGTGTAGGAGTTCTTACTAATTTTTCTTGTGATGGAAACGCAATGCTTGCTTGTTAACTTGATTGACATGAGCGTGTTTTTTGTTCACCCATAATTCGACCATCTCTTGTAAATGGAATATCATAATGACATAAAAAAATGTTACACACATATACGTTTTATATATGAATTTGTTGGGAAATTAATATCCGCTGCAAATTTTCTATATTTCAGTTAAGTTACAAATGTAGCTAGAGTATTAATATAGCAAGAAACACAACGCAGTAATCTCCCTTATCCCATTGCCGTTCAAGTTAAGATTCAGCTAAATGGCGCGGGTTAAATTTAAATTAAGATAAGAGAAATTAGTGTTAATGAAAAATCATAATATCCAAAATTTTACTAATTTCTAAGAGAAAAAAATATTAAGATGAGAAGGACTTTAAAAAATTCAATAGTTCTTTAACTTGAAAGCTCACAATATATGGAGAAATGGTTGTTAGCAAGCTAAATTCACAAACCATATTAATACAACTAATGAGTTCGATCCTCATTAGACGTTTGATCATTGAGGATGAACTTAGTAAATACCTACAAGCAACCATATAGACAGACACCTAAAGACGTGTATGCAGAAAAGAGCACAAGTAATAATCCTAATTGACAGTTAATTATTTTATTTTTGTGTGAATCGCTGATAATTTTTTGTCGAATTGGAACCAAATGTAAAATAAATATGTGTAACAAAGGCGATTTACATTTCCTGAAAGTCAAATTTTAAGAGCTGCAGTGATACGTCAAGAAAATCGATTATTACTCCAGACATTTCAACCAGCCATTTTTCTTACATCACGTGCATGTAATTCGGTCAACAAATATATAGTAGTAGTAGGAAGAGAAGTAACTAACAAAAAAAAAAAAAAAAACTAAATCGATCACAAGACTGGGGGGGGGTCAGTGTAGCACATTGGTCTTGTAAATTTATCCGTTTAGTACCGTAATAATTTCGATGATCACTGGGTGCCGTATACTCATGGCTTTTTGTACTAAACGCTGAGATTCCTTGATATATCATCGATAAGTATCAAATAAGTAATTGTATCAAAACGAAAAGTGTATTCTAAACATCATTAGCCAGGCAGCTTAATATATATTTTATGTAAGCTGTCAACTTCTAAAAAATAAATAAAATCTACAAAAACGAGTCCTACATCTCTTCTTATTTGATTTGTTTCTTTGGAAAATTTTCCAATTCCATAATTTCTTTGAATACATATTTTCCCCGTAATTATAATTTATTAACACATCCATCATTGTTCTATAAACACTTGTTTCACCATCTTAAAGCCCTGATGAAGGTTTTACTAAAATCAAAACGTTTTAAAGGCCCCTTCTTCGTAATAAATTCATCACTTTCGGATTACTTAGTTTTTCTATTTTCTCTAATTGGCTGGTAAGTAAATAATAATTTTGTTTTTTGTAATAGTTAATTCATTATTAAGTTTATTTGACATTATTTTTTAATAAAAGCAACATAAATAAATGCTGCCTAACTCTCGACCCCCCACAAAAGGTGATCGCATTACTTCTTTGATATTTTGCTCATTATTTTTCAAGCATAGCACTTGCCAACAATGTAAATGGTTGGGGGGTAGCCACAATTTTCGTCAGCAGTGAAAGTAGTCAGGCTGCACATATAAAACAAAAAACAAATTTTAAAAATGACGTCAATAGGGTGATCGCTCTCAGCAACAAGTACCAAATATTCTGAAATTGTTTTTTCGAGTGACGTTCTTGCTTTGCGTACAAATGTTTCTAAGAATAAACCACATTCCAAGGTGGACCATCGTATTTAAATTGTACCCTGATTTCTATAAAATATATAAAGAAATGTATACAAGTTTTTTTTACTCACCTGCAAAAAGCAAGCCACAATCCAGGTATAATGTAGCGAAAATGTTAATAATTCCAGGTAATCATTTTCAATGCAAAGTTGGGTTTCAGTAAAAGTTATAAAAATTAAGTATCAAACAAAAATTGATATGGAACTGTCTAGTTTGATTCTAAGATTTAGGAAATTGAGTAAGACCCATTCAAGTTATTATGATTTAAAAAAACAAAAAAACAAAACAAAGCAAAACAAAACAAAAAAAAAAACATAATTTAACTAACCTAGTCACTTAGAACGCAAATATAATTCAATATTTTTTTCATACTTAGAGTGCAGTGAAAAATTCACTAAGGCCGCCATGATAAAAAAAAAAGGATTGTTTGAAACGACAAAACTATAACATTAAATTATTTTTTCTCATTATTTTACAACAGTTATTTTAGGAGGAGTGTTTTAAATTCAGGTTGAATATAAAATTTTACAACTAAGATATATCATATATTACAAGTTCCCAACTTTGATAACAAAATTGAAGAACGAATAGTCTAGAATTGTATACATCCTACGGTTGTAGGTGAACCAGCAAAATCGTTTTGTAAGGAAATATTCATTAATGCAATTGAAATAAGTTAACAATGCCTACTCCTTAAGCTATAGAAGTAATCTTGTTTTAAAAAATGATTTGTGTTAACAAAAAAGTTGTTAATACAATTAAAAAAAAAGTTAATGTAGCCCATCCACCAGTCGCTAAATCTGGTAATGGCAGTTCTCGTTCACATCTCACGTGATTCTTGCATTTCATTCAGAGTTGGTTTTTTGCTTTGTTTTATTTTAAGACAAGAAGTAAAGAAATTTTCTTATTGAACAAAAAAGTGAAAGTAATTAAATTAAAGAGTTAATTAATATGAATTTGGGTAACATGAAATAGAACATTTTTTTTTTACGAAAGTTTTGCTTTACCCGACGAAAATCAAAAAGAGGTCATGATAAATCGCGTGGGTGTGAGTTATTTTCGTCACTGCTCTTTCGGTGGGGTTTTGTTGGATAAATATCCTCTTCCTAGCGTGTAAGGGTTAGCGTGACACTAACAAGTTTTTAAACAGTTGGTACAGTTAAACAAATGTGTGCATGACATATTTACTTGCCAATGGATTTGGAGAGAATCGAATCACCTTAACTCCAAAGTTAAACTTCCTTAGTATTTTCTTATAGCTCTGGGTCCTATGGTACGAAAAATAAAATTTTACCTGCTGTGAATTCATTCTCAATATATATGAGAATATATATATATATATATATATATATATATATATATATATATATATATATATGACCCCCCACACACACACACACTAGAAGAAAAAAAGAAAAAATCAGTAGTTTTTTGTTGAGGGAGACCTTTAAGTTAATAACTTTTCTTTGAATTGTTCATTTTCGGTAAATTTGGTATCGTTTTCTATCCTAAAGTCCCATTATGATTTTTAAAAATGTAAATAATATCGGAGAAAAAAATATAGAAATATCAAATCAATGCAAAAATATCTTCCTTTAAGGGCAACAATCACATAAAAAATTACACCTCCAAACAAAACTTGATTGGTGTTTTCCTCTATCCTTGGGTCCAGTTAAACAAGAAAATCATATCACTAAAATATATTTTTTATTTGTACTTCAAATCCACCAGTTTTTAATACTTCCCTTGAATGACGTAAAAAGTCTTTATTTGGTGATAGGAAAGAATCTCAGACCAGTAAGTTCTCTTTGAATTGACCAAATTCAATAAATGTGGTATTATTTTGTAGGATAATGATAGATGTATTATACATTTTTATTAGGAGAAATAAATTAGGTAAGTGATGGAGCCATTAGATGGGTAAATGTAAAATAACTGATCAAAGAAAAAATTCACAATTTCAAATACCACAAATTTAGAAAATTTGATTAAAAGTTTATTAGGATAAATCCTCTTGGTAAATAATTATGATATAGTCCGAGGATACACATCAATTATCTTATAGTATATCCAATGTGATAATAGATAAAACAGTTAATTACGGAAATGTTTTGTTCAATTTGTGAGCCTTACATTCTTCACTGGTTATAATTCAGGTACCATCAACATAGCTCCCATGGAACTTTCATTCTGTAACAAGGAGTAGCGATTACTCCTGATAAAAAATGAATAAATCAGGAAATCATTCGACTTAATGAAATTTTCAGTATTCATTAATCAATTATTAGATTTTTATAATGTATTCGTTATTTTATTTTTAAAAAAATTACTAAATTTTCCTGGTAACTTAACTTTATCTCACTCATGTTTGTGGCGCTGTTAAATCGGTAGGGATATAGGATATGGCAAATACTTTCCGTATATAATAAAAAGACAAAAGTTTGGAGATGTGCAGGAAATAAATAAATAAAAAGCTGTTAGAAGAAAATAGTACCCCAAATGTGAATATTTGATAAAATCAAAAAAAGAAATAATAGGAGAGCTTTAAATAGTATGATTTAATTGAAAAAAATTTTAAAAAAATTATTAGGATAATAATTCACCAGGGGTCTTATATTTGCTTTAGATTTTGATGTACTTTTCTCGAATCACAGGCTAAATCTAAATATATATATATATATGTATATATATATGTACTTAAAATCTGTACTTTAAATATGCACTTTCTATATATATATATATATATATATATATATATATATATATATATATGTGTGTGTGTGTGTGTGTGTATTTTAAATCTAAATATATATGTGTACTTTTCTCCAATCACAGACTAAATCTAAATATATCATTAAATAAAGAATATTTTTACTAATCGAAAAATGTAAGTTTTAAAACAAGAAACTGAGAGCTTTTTATATTCTTATTTATTTTTAAGATATAAAAGTATTTGACGAAAAAAAAAGTATGGAAACCTATAGTAACAATCATTTGTTAATCAATTTCCGTTTTTGTCCCTTGTATTCAGATTGAAAATTCTATTTTTAGAACGTTTCGCTGTAACTTTATGTTTCATTTACTAGGGTCATATTTTGAAAATAAATCATTCCATCCATTGGGGTTTTTAAGTAGTTTCTTATTGAGCAGATGAGGTATTTTGGTGAGTGTACCGCACTTGTCGATGTATGGTTGTCTATATTGTATTATGCGCCAAGGCCGGCGAATGTGGCTAGCACGAACTCTCCCCTCCCCTCCCCCTCTCCAAAAAACATTGGGGCTTCATGCTTGATAGGTCACAGCTACACCTGGTTCCTTAGGTTCGACCGGAGGGTTATAACAATTCTCATATATTATTGTGAGTTCTGGGTCGACTATATCCGCCATTTGATCTTTTGAAGTAGTGTACAAGTTATTATTCCATTGGACCTAGTCAAATGCAGAAACTTGAGAATAAACTTTTTGTAGATCCAGCGTCAAATTCCAGGAAACGCTGTCGTACAGGATGCAAACCTATGCCCGTAACGAAAGTGTTTTGTATAGCTTCATTGCTACACTCCTCAGCAGTATGGTCTCAAGAATTGCAGATCTTCCTTCACTTTTTTAACACCCAGAAAAAAATTTGTCTAGCAGCTCTCCCAATTTTTGTCATCTTGTAGCCAACAGCTACCTCGCAAAAACCTTATTTGGCGTTTTAACAAATAAGTTACCGAATTTTTGCATAGCCGTATTGAATTCTCTGCATCCTTATATATATTAAAACACGCTGAAACTCGTACATCTCAAGAAAGTTCGATATTTGTTAGGAATTATTTCGCGGTAGTTGTCAGAATAGTTCAACAGGGCTGTTCACCCTGGAAATAATCTTCAGCGGCTGTTGTTGAACTTGAGTCAATTTCTTAGCACTTTGACTTCCACACTATTTCTAAGATTGTTTTTTTTGTTTATGCGTTTAGTTGAATAAATTGTGGTAAGAAATAAAGCAATACAAAATAGTACAATTATTTGGAACTGATTTAACGCGTATCAAGTTTTATTTAGCTAAATGAAACTCAGCCACAAAAAGAAGGGGTGGTGGTTACAGTTTATATAACCTGCGTGGGTTGGTCAATTGCTCGTACAAGACGAACGCAGTATAACAAAACATTTGATTTAAATCTCCACAGTCATCATCATTATCAATGTCAGATTCACATTCAAAGTTTTCAAGAACATCACCAAACCGAACCGGCATGATGTGACGATTTTGTTAGGCTGCGTGTAATTATCATTCAACAAAAATACAAAAATATATTGAAATAAAGAATCAAACTACACAGATTCAATTGATAAATTACAACAAGTATGTGTTTATCAACTATTGACAATGAAAGTGCAATGCAAGCAAGGGAAACACGCAAAAGATTTGTTTCTGCAAAAGAGTGTTCAACGAAAAAGTCTGTTCGATCAATAGAGTTTGTTTGAGAACAGAGTTGGTTTGGAAAGAGAAATATGTAGTTGGAACATGTGGTAAAATTAAATGTTGCATGTACATAAGTAATTTTCTGCATTCATTATATGTTTCGGCGAAATCGCGTTTGATGATCCACAGACATAGTTGTAATTTTTAGGCTGCAGCGAAGAAACAGCGAATATAGTGTTAGCTGCAATAATAGTATATATAATATATAAAATAATATCAATGTATGTAGAATAATACGTGTGTTGGTGTGTTCGCTGATAGTTGTGAAGTGGTGATTGGATAATATTTTGTTTATTTCCATTATTCAAAATAACCGGCCTAGTATTTTGCTGTTATGAGGTGAAATTTGGTTGTCACAGTCATTGTTTTTGAGTTCAGCATGTTGACAATCAAAGATTCCTGCAGAAATTATGACTGAACTGCCAAGCGAAAGTGTTTTCGCGTATTTATAAGATTTTTGGCTTGAAAGGTGGATAAACTAAGGTGTTTGTATTTCAAGCGGGAATCGAAGTATACGCCCACAAGTGGTTTTTGGACCATTCGTTAATTAGGCTAATTGTAGTAATTTACCGCCTTTTTGATACTAAAATTTGTACAAAATCTGACTGTGTTCTAATTGAAATATAGAGTTGTTACCAATGTTTCCAATAGTTCAATGTGGTATTGTTTTATTATTTTTACTATGGTCACTGATTGGTTTAGCAACACGTACCCGTTTCCAAATATCAATTTAGTTGTTGATACGATTTAAATGTTCCTGCAGTTTATTACAAGAAGGCAATGCACTCAAGGCAGAACTTCCTATTATATATATATATATATATATATATATATATATATATATATATATATATATATATATATATATATGTCCCATTTTCCCTGCTATATTTTGATTGCAGCATGAAGAATCTCAGTTCATAAACTCGCTTATTTCCATACAGAATACAAGTAAGTTCCTCACCACAATAGTAGCTGCAAGTTCACAGTTTCGGCTAATCCGATGCCGATAAGAACATATCTGTTCCTTTTTGACATCCTCCAGGCAGATGAACCAAAGAAAAAAAAAAAATTACAATCCGTTTCTGCGTAATTAGAATAGCAAACCGTTGTTCTTCTTTCAGTGAAAGAGTTCTTCTTCAAATATTTTTTTACACATTTCAGCATATGTAAATAATTCATGAGACCAAAACTTAACAGCAAAAAAATAAATGCCCCCCCCCCAGAAAACTGGGTTAAAAACAAGGAGAAGGTATATTCATGATTGTAGAGATAAAAAGGTGATGCATATGTAGAGAAGAGGAAAATCTCGTATTTTGGTTTGGCGCTCAATTTATTTCGACACTTAATTTCAACCAATCAGGATGTTAGCCGCCAAACCCAGTCTCTTTGACTTGGGAACGCCGACCAGAACAGACGTTCCTCTGGCCGTTCCTACTTAGCGATACTTTTTAGCTAGACAAGCCGCCCAGTGTAGATATCTCACTGTGGCTCTAACATAGCAGCAGCAACAACATGGACACTCACGAGGGAAACCATCTAATTCATGGATTCCTTACGAGGAATCCCAGTTGAATATAAATTAGATGCATACAACATGTCTCGCACAGGCCCAACCTTGTGTCACCCCAAAATTGGCTATGTCGATCCGAGCGTAACTCCGCTCTCGACACACAAGCTCCCAATTCACCGCTGGTCCACATTAATGGAGATAACGCATACTCTCCCCCAAATACCAGATACAAAACTACACGGTGAGTCTAAACATAATCCCTCACACGTCCCGCAACACACGCTGCCATCTCAACATCCCGCTACGCCATTTCGTCTCCAACACTAACAAGCTTAAACTCCACGAGTCTTGCAGCAGCACCAAAAGTAAACCAAATATTCCATGCTGCAAATAAAAAACTTTCTTTGTTGTGTTGTTAAAGAAAAGTTTCGTCATTCATTTGTGTTGCCTAAAAAATATAGTGTTAGAGAAATTAACAATTTCCCGAACAGCTATACATATAAAAGAAAATCCGTTCGACTACGAATTCTGTTTGTGTTATAGTTGTACTCGTGAGGTTGGACTGGTGTTTAACTGACTTCCCACCGAGTCAGATTACAGCACAAGGCCATTTTAAAGTGGGGGGGGGGGCTATGCACGGATCAAAACCCATGCATGGCCAGACGAAAAATTCTTAGTCCTGTCGGCATTTCCCCATTGGGGCACCTCAGACATCAGGCCATGCTCTCAGTCCTGCTAAGTAGATACTGCCAGGTGAAACTGACTCTGAGACCTAGCGGATGCGACGAAACGCTCAATACCACCCACCCGAGGCGCTCTCGTGAGGATGGTATTTCACGTTCATCACAACCCGCACGCAGCAGTCATGTATTTGTCGCTGCCTCCCACCAGACACGACTTGACACAAGGTCAAAAGCCAGAAGGCCGATTAAAGTGGGGATAAAGGGGAGGGGTAGGTCGGGAACGAGCCGAGACTCGAACCCTGCTTGTCTGTGCTGCTCATCGGCTCACTTAGTGCAATGTGAGCCTGATGAGGCAAGCAGTTTCACGAACCCAAATGTGGATCCGGGCACGTATGCCAGTTAACGGCTTAAACTAGACGCTTGGTCTAGTGCCGTACAAAGGGGACAAAAGTGCAGCTCGCCCACCCGAAGGTTGCCCAGCCGAAGCTGGGGGCCTATTCGGCCCCGAGTCTGCTCTTGGTTTCGAGCACCCATCCGGCACGAATGCCAGACGGCCCAGCTAAAAAGCCGGGGGGACGCTGCAGTCAGCCGGCAGCTGGTAGCCGACTGCCAAGTGTTAAGAGAGAATATTTATTATATAGAATATAAATGTGACACATGGCTGAAAATGGAAAGGGGAGGCTGGTCATCTATGTCATATACAGAAATATTTTTTGATTTACTAATACATTCCCAACTAATTCACCAGCAAAATGATTAAATAAACAAACAAATAAAAACACCACGAGCGTACGTTTCAGTTTGCAAAAGGTAACATTAACCGAATATTGTCTGGACGATGGCTTAGACCAAAATGAATAAAACACGTCGTTGCGCAGGTAGGCTCCGCGCATCCATCCGGTTGAAATGTAAGAATAAATTCACAATTAAAAAGGTCCCCTTTTCAACCAAACATGAAATCCCCCCCCATTTTTTGGAACCAAATCGATCTCACACGTAACTATAAAACGGTCAACAAAAGTTAAAAAAAGTCAGTCAACTCTGAGGGACTTCGAGAGAGAAAACCGTCACGCGTCGCTTTTCGGATAAGATCAGAGAACTCTGAGGCCCGATTAAATCAAGCCCCGCATTTCCAATACAAGACCAAGACCGCTTATAGCTTACCGATCTACGTCACACCACCGCTCTACAAATAAACAAACCAGCCCCATAAGACTTATACCCACTCACCTCCTGACCATTCTCTGGTGGAAAAAGAGAGCCAATCAAGAACGACTGACACCCATTTACCTCCTGACCCCTATCTGGTGGAAAAAGAGAGCCTGTATCTCTTCTGACATACTGACTTTTATTTATTTAAAAATAAACAAAATTAAATCCATTCAGCTCGTCCGTTGTCTTGTAAAAGACAACAGACGAGATACGCTTGTCTCTAAGATCACTATCTTAATATTAACTTAACTAGTCCCATTTACTGACCCCAAAACATACAATAATGATTTATTCAAGACAACAACGCAATTATTCTGAAATTCTTTTGCACTACAGTCATTCAAACAAGTCAGTCGCTCTAAGGGCGTCTAACCTAATCCCATAATTACATAATTGTGAGAGAGAAGGGATGATTGAAAATTTTATGTACAAAAAAAATATATTTACAAAAAATATCTCCAACTAAAAAACAAATGAGTACAATATATATATATATATATATAGAGAGAGAGAGAGAGACAGGGAGAGATTTTTAAAAAAATGAAATCTAGTATTGCCACCTCCTCACAGACAAGCATAGAAGGAAAGCTAGTTCACCGTTTGAAAAAGGTGTTGTAGGGAAAAAACAAACAAAACCCAAAAAAAAAATTAAAAAAAAAAAAAAATTTAGAAACTGCCTCCCTCATATATCCCGAAAATTCCAATCTCTATCATCTATTAGGGGTGTGAAGGGGTAAAAAAAAAACAAAACAAAAAACGAGTACTAAAAAATAAAAATTGGGTCAAGAGTGAACCGTGAATTCCGGTGTATGCACAGACACACACACACATATATATTCATTTATCTATTTATTCCAGTGTGTTGTCGTGCATATATATATATATATATATATATATATATATATATATATATATATATATATATATATAATGTCTCAGGGGTCCTGTGTTGGCTTCCAAATAGTCAAAGAAGGACATCACAACAAAAACGCTGCTGCTGCTTAGACACTCTGCTTATTCCCCGCTGCTATTATCACATACGATCAGTACAGAATAAATCCTTGAATTCATCTTTCCTTTCAGCACTACCCATCACTCATTCTCTGGGTATATTAGATAGAGTCAGAATTCTAATACATTTTTACCTCTAAAAGAACCCACGAAGAAAGAAAATAAGATGGAGGGCCTACTTACACTAAAACCTTTGAATTTTGACCAAGAAAATCTCGCCGCGGCAAGGAGGATATGGAAGAACGAGTTTAACTTCTACATACAAACCACGGAAAACGATACGAAATCCAGTAAAGTTCAAACCTCGATTTCAATGACATGTATTGGCGCAAAAGATGGAGAAATTTACTCAACGTTCATCTCAACTCACCAGAAGACAAAATAAATATTCAGACACTACTCAATAAATTGGACGCGTGCTGTTGGCCAAAGAAAAACTTGATAATTACAAGACACAGATTCTTTATCTGCAAACAGAAAATTCGGCGACTATGTGACAGAACTTTTGTCACAAAATACAGGAAAGTGAACCAGGGTAACTAACAGAAAGTCTTATCCAACATATTTTAATACGTGGGATAAAAGATTCCAAACTCAGAGAAAGACTTCTCATGCAACCCGACTTGAATTTACAGAGAACGATTCAGGCAGGACAAACCGCTGAAGAGATGAAAATATAACCGAAGATACTTTAGAATATGGCGAAAAAATACTAGACTCACTTTTCTGGAAATGACAGGAATCCCGCCAAAACTCAGGACTACATAAACGCATGTAATTATTGTGGTAGAAGATACAAAAGAAGAAACTGTCCCGCATTTTGTAAAAAATACGATAATTGTATAAAGAAAGGACGCTACACTAAAAGGAATAAGTAAAAAAAAAAAAAAAAAAAAAAAAAAAATGAAAGTCTCGTCAGAAGACTCAGACTTGTGCATTGAACACATGTTGTTAAACTCCATAGAAATGAAAAAAAACAAAAAAAAAAACAGAGGCAGACCATTGGACTAAAACAATAAAGGTAATAATTTCTAAATTAGTTTTAAATTAGACTCTGGTGCAGATACAAATGTACTGCCAAACAAAATTTATGAAAAACTCTCTCAGCGGCCGGAATTAAAGAAAACTTCAGTGACACTCCGTGCCTATAATAAGACAAAAATTATTACTCTTGGGAAATGTATGGTAATAATCAAAAGCAAAAACAAAAAATACATACACGTGAAACATTTATTATGGCCGACATTAACTTAACACCCGTACTTCGTGCAAAAACATGTGAAGAATTAAATCTCATAAAAAGAATTTATGAAATTAATTGCAATACAGACGACTTACAATAATTAGTTAAAAAATATGACGACTGCTTTGGTGAAATTGGCACTCTTCCGTCAAATTATCATATTACTATCAACCAAAAAGTAAAACTAATTATACGTACCATTTGCATTAAAAGCAAAATTAAAATCCGAACATGAACGAATGATGAAATTAGGGATAATAAAACGAGTTACAGACCCTATTGACTGGGTTAGCTCCCTAGTTACAGTCATGAATCATAACGGAAAAATACGCTTATATTCAGACCCAAAAGATTTAAACAAAAGTATTAAAAGGGAACACTATAAACTCTCCACAGCAGAAGAAATATTTGCAGAGATGCTGAATCCAAAATTTTTCACAAAGCTGGATGCCCCTAATGGATACTGGCAGAAAAATGTTGATGAGGAAAACTCACTGCTGCTAACCTTCAATACACCATACGAACGATTTAGATACACTCGCTTACCCAATGGAATCCACTGGAGGTAGCAAGAATCATAGAGGGGATTGAGGGAACGGAAAACTCTCATGATGAGATTATAATAGAGTCCAACATAATGGAGGAGCATGTAAAAAGACTTACACTCATTTTCAACAGACTTCGCAAATATGGTCTGAAATTAAACAAGCATAAATGCGTATTTGCCTAATCACAAATTAAATATCTGGGACACCCTGCCGCGACCTGCCGATAAACGTAAACAGATCGGATTACTCGCTCGCCTTAGGACAATTATATCCGGGTACAGCCGGAAATGACTAAGCCCTTTTTTACGACCTTGACATTCCGTTACAGCTAAAAAAGGGATAAATTAAAATCAACAATATTTACAAAACACTTCGACCGAAAATAACTGGATAAAAATGGAATTAATAGTCGTCGCCAGCTTATAGCAGGTTAAAAAAGTACTTAATTGCTACACCCATTTTTATAAAAGAATTTCCTATTCACGTGGCTGGGGCTGTGTGTCATAGCACCTTCTTAATATGAACAAACCTTTTTCAACGCTCGTGGGCACGTTCTTTGTGGAGCTCATACGAGGAAAAGAATCCTACGTTATTCGTGGTTGCATTCGCCTCACCGCCACTTCTAGTGGTAGATTTAACGACCTTTTTTTTATGGTCCTTTTTTTAGGGCTATGAGAGGTCTCCTTCTGCGGGTCAGAGTATCTCTGGCGGTCATTAACAACCAGTCGAAATAGACGGCCAGGAGGCAAACACGAAGAGGACTCACCAAGACCAGCCGGTCTTAACCATCGCTCGGTTCCGCTCGTCCGTTCGGCTGCGCAGCGCTAAAGGCACGGGTTAGCCTTTAGCTCCCACTTCAATACCTGCGCAGCGCTAAGATAACGCCAATCTTAGCCCCCCCCCCGGCCTGCTCGCTTGACAGTGCAGAGCTTTGGCACCCAAAAGCCTTAGCTACCTACAGAGCTTTGGCGCCCAAAAGCCTTAGCTACCACCACAGCTTTGGCGCGAAAAGACTTAGCTACCGCACAGCTTTGGCGCGAAAACCCTTAGCTACCACCACAGCTTTGGCGCGAAAAGCCTTAGCTACTGCACAGCTTTGGCGCTAAAAGCCTTAGCTATCGTCTCGATCCGCTCTCACAGCTTTGGCACAACAAAACCATAGCCACCGTAAACGATACGCTCGCACAGCTAGGTGCACGACAAAGCCCTAGCTTCATCGATCCGCTCGCTCGACTGCGTATATGCTAAGGCCTGGCAAACCTTAACCACCATCTCTCCGTTTGTTCACTCGGTCCGCAGTACTAAGACGCAATTAAGTCTTAGCAAACCACGCTCGCTCGATCTGTACGCTACCAAGCTTCCAGCACCGACTTCGACCACGACGCTGTTACAGACGCTCCTGCATTCTACGACTCGGCTGATCTCAGCTTCCAGCAACGATCATCCAACCGCACCCACGACTCGAACATACCAGCTACCGACATCGTCCATCTAGCTGGAAACCGAATACTACAACCACGTCTGTAATTTCTGACAATAAATTGCCAATCCTTGTATTTGTTACCTTGCCTCTTTGTCCTCTTCATTGTCTTTGGTTGTCACTACTCGCACACATTAAACTAAAATTCATTTGCGGGGTCGACTCGCTTATCGGCCCCACAACAACCCCATAATTAGTGAAGGATTAAAACCAGACCCAACAAAAGTGGAAACCACCAGTCTCATGCCTCTTCCAAAATGCAAATCAGACTTGTAGAGACTCGTTAGGATGACCAATTACATATGCAAGTTCCTACCGAACTATTTAGAGGCTACAACGCTATTACGCCAACTCTTACAGAAAGACATTAAATCGACGTTCGATGAGCCACAGATTGAAGTAGAGAATAATCTCATAAAATGATAATCAGCTAACCAAAAGAACAATATTACAACTCTCACCTACCTACAAAAATCACCACAGACGCCAGCAAATACGGACTTGGAGCGGTGATGGAGCAAATGCCCAATGGAATATGGAAACCCATATCTTTTGCATCAAAAGCCAAAACACCAGCAGAACAAAATTACTGTCCCATCGAAAGTGAGACCCTGAGCATCGTATTTGCCTGTAAAAATACCATCAGTACATATACGGTACTTATTTTGTTTATGAAAATGACAATCAAAACATAAAAGCAAATATTTTCAAAGCCACTCATAAAATTTCGAACTGAAATACATACCAAGCCGTGACGCAGTTGTTGCAGACACTTTATCTTGCTCACACCTTGAAGACAAAAGCTCAGAAATATCTGAGACAGACATGACAACACATATAAACACAATAACAAACAACTATCCGATGTCAGACGACAAACTCAACTCCTATTGAGAAGCCGCTGCGAGTAACCCAACATTACAAGCGCAAATTGAATGTACAAGGAATGGATGGCCCCAACTCTATGCCTCCACACGGGACGAATTGACAGTCCTCCAATATAGGAAAATTACGAGTTATCCTCGAGACGGATGTGTACTCGGATGTAGAGAGGCTGAGCGTAGGGAAAGAAATCAGAATAGAAGGACTAGAGCAGGTATGTCAAACACGTGGACCGCGGGCCGCATGCGGTCCATCGTAGACACGCTTGCGGCCCGCACAAATGATCTTTCCTTTTCCCACAACTCATTGTGGTACGTTTCGGCGTTTGGTACGTTTCGGCGTTGTAGAAGTGGGAGGAGATGATTTTCAGTCAAGTCAAGTCTTATAAAAAATAACAAAACATCTAAGCTGAATAATAATTTAGCCTAAATGTTTTGGTTTTTGTTTTGTATGGGTGCGCCTAACTACTAGAATTAACTGAAGTTTCCTTATTCTATTGTGTAGTTTTTACGTTTTTAAAATGATATTTTTATCGTGTGGGTGCTACCATTCTTTATTTAAACTGAAAGTTAGACAGTTATATTGAATTTTGAGGATTATCACCCTTTAAAATTGCGGTAAAAACTTCTTTTTTTTGAATGATTCTATTTAAAAATTTATGAAAGATGAAGTCTATTTAATAACAATTTTTTGTAAATTAAGCATGGAGTTACTTATTGGTCATTAATTTCTGTCAGGTAAGTCGTTTTTGGATGAATTTATTTAGATTTTTAATGTTTGAACTTGACTTTTGAATTTAGTGATAACATAATTGTGTTGCAGCCAATTTACAAACAAAAATGCGACATTTGCACATTTTCACTGCAATGTTCATCAGCAAAATTAGTGTTCAAAGATTCCTAATTTAGATCATGTGCTGAGTTTAGTCACAAAGACAATGAACTTTATTAGAGGTCGTTCTCTCAACCATCGTCAGTTCAGGCAGTTGTTGAAGGATCTGGATAATGAGTTCATCGATGTTCCATTCTGTACAGAAGTACGCTGGTTATTATATTGTTGAGACAAGAAAAAATTACGTTTTTGGAGATGAAAGGTCGAAGCACCGATGAACTGAAAGAAGAGAGTTGGCTGCAGGATCTGGTTTTTGCTGTGGACATTACTGCACATTTGAATGATCACAATTGTAGAAATTTTGTTAAGGAACTGGTGATCCTGTTTCACCGAACAGTAGCAGCCCCTTGGGGTCATGTGGCGTCCATTATAAAAAAGAGCTCCACTGGAGATTCTTCCTCTATTTTCCACTCCCACCGCTGTTAACAACAGGTCCATTCCTAGCAGCCCTTGACGGCAAACGTATTTGGTACCTTCTTCCACCAGCCAGGAGCCAAGAGCGACGAACGCACGTGCTGAGTTAAAAGGAACAGGACACACAGTTAAGTTCCAGCAGCCATTTTATCTGCAAACCTTCACAAAACCTTCACCTTACAACCTTACAGCCTTCACATAACCTACCTAACCTTATCAAACCTTACCTTATCTTAAAACTTTACCTTATAATAACCTTACAACTAAACCTTACAAACCTTACAAAACCCTACCACTTATCGGAACCTTGAACTCTTTTGTGAACTCTTACATATTCGTTGTTTGTTCCATTTGGTGTAAAACCCTGTTTATTGTTGTTGTTGTTGTTGTATATAAATTTTGTTGCACTAAAAGACGTTCGTCTTCCTTTCTTCAAAAGCTGTCACCAATTCCCTACTGCTGTTGAAGTACGGTTTATTCTTTTACAAAACGTAGGAATAAACTGGGCTTTTCGGGGCTTATAAAAATCCCCATACAATTAAAAATTGCAAGGTAAAAACAAGCTGATCACTGCTTTATATGATGATATCAAATATTTCTTTTTGAAATTGAAATTAAGGAAGTTTCAAGTCTCTAGTGAAAATTTGGTCCATTTTGCTACATGCAAAGAGCTGCAAAACATTGCTGATACGAAGTCTGCATTGAGTTTTGCCAAGTATGACACTCACCTGGAATCATTATCAAAAGAGTTTGAGAAAAGATTTAGTGATTTTGCCTTATTTTCCGGACCATTTAGTTTTGATGTTGCTGAAGCTGAAGAAAACCTGTAAATGGAACTATTAGAAATTCAGTCGGATTCCTCACTCGAATCTAAATATTTGGAAGTGGGAATACCTGATTTATTTTCATACCTTTCGGAAAGGTTTAGAAACTTTAGAAAGTTTACCACAAGGATCATGGCAATGTTCGGCTCCACATATTTGTATGAACAGTTATTTTCTTTCATGAAATCAACAAAAACATCTTAAAGAACAAGATCAACTGATCAACAGTTGTCATCCCTCATCAAACCCGGCATTACATAGAAATTTCAACCACACATATTAAAAATTGTCAACAAAAAGAGACGTCAAGCCTCAGGGCAAAACAGTGAAAGTCTTTGAATTCTTGTTGATCAGTTTTGAAATTATGTATAATGCATTTTTTGCTATTGTATTGAAATAGATGAAGATCGTCAAAATTTTCGTTATATTCTTTTGTTGAACTACATATACACTATTACTTGTATGTTTCTAAATTGAAAAAAAAATAGCAAAAATTTTTAAATAACGTGTCCCTCATGACAATACAAATCGACTCCTATGGCCTTGAGGGGACTTTGAGTTTGACATGCCTGGACTAGAGCATGTGACTTGGGCAGATTTTGAGATTAATATACTTTAGCAAAATTCAACAACAAAATTTGGGATACTATGCTTTAGCAAAATATTCAAATTCTCTTTCTTCCTACACTGTTGCTCACTAAATTAGTGACATTTTTTTGAGTAGAATTTTCTATCTCCTTTTTCCTATCTGTCCTTGTTTTCAAAATACAGTCCATGTTGAAACGAACCTTATTTTATTTGTGTCGTTTATTGGTTCTCTTTCTTTCTAAACATAAAAGACTTTGACGTAGCTTGTTAGTCACGGCTTAAACAGTTTTCCTGTTTATAAGGTAAACATCAGTAGTGACCATATTCTCAGTGTAGTAGTCTACATGTCTTAGTTACTGCCTCATTTCTGTCAGGTAATTGTTATGTATATTAAATTTTAAACATACATAATCTTTGTTGATATTTGTCTCATTGTATTTGCGAATCCACTTTTTCTATTAAAAGGGATATATAATTTAATGTATTTCTCAAATGAGATATATTTAAAGAATTGTTTGAGAATGAACTATGGCTAAACCAGCCATATCATTAATGAGAGAATTCTATATATATTGGTATGAGTGGTTGTTATGTGATAACCTCTAACTCTTCCTTGCTCAGTCGGCTGGGGCTGTAGAATATATCGACCGCATCTTTGCAGAGAGGCAAGATTCCCCTAAAGAGTGTCCTGGATATGATATTAAACAATTTGATGGGGAGACTCCAATAATGCTGGAGCCTTAGGGAATGCCAAATCGCTTCCAGGTCCACTCTGGCTTGGAGTGGTAGCACCTGATAGGGCCCTATTTATGGGTCAAATAGAACTAAACTGTGTACTTATGCTAAACAGAATTGTTTGGAATAGAATTGTTTTTACATTTCATTGTGCGTAAACAAAAAACTATACATATGCAAAACCGAATTTTTTCAAATTGAACTATTTTTGAGATTTAAATTGTGTACTTATGTTAAACTGAATTGTGTGAAATAGAATTATTTATATGTATAAAGAGGATTCGACATTAGATAACCTTCAATTGTTGATATGCCATAAAACCAAACCAAACCAAACCAATCTAACTTTTTCTCACCATCAGTTGGAAGGTTTGATGGACATGTGAAATCTAAAATTATTTTTAATTGAAGCAAGTAATAAGAAAATTTTTGTTTTGAGTTTAATTGTTAAATTTACGATGTGCTGTTGAGTGGATGTGTGTTTTTGAGATTATCATTCTAGAAGTTTCTTTTTTTAAGAGCTTCGATATTTTCTTGAGAAAAAGAAGATACTGTCCACCACTATGAATGACGGTTTTGGAAACTCATGGAACGGTTGGCCCGAATTAACATATGAATAAGTGTGGAGACGCTAGTGGTGAAACGGGTATCATTTGACATGTTGACCCGAGTTCAAACTCTGGACGCGGCTGTTTGCATTTCCCATAGCTCTAATACCTTTGGGAAAGGTATGAATCCAACTACCTGTCCTCATCTTCTTTTCTTCCTATTTTTTCCTTTTTTTGTTCTATCTGTCTTCTCCTTCCTTTTCTATCAGTCCTCTTCTTTTGTAGATAGTCATTTATTAATTGGACCACAAAACCGCTGATTACATAAGCTAAAATCTAATGATATAATTTTCAATCTTTATTTTCTTGCTAATATTTTTGTTTAGATTCACTTGTAGTATTATCAGTAATATTGTTTGAAATTATTAGATTGAATTGTGTTAATTATCAATTTTGCCCAGTATTTCTTTCATCTTATTTCAGTTGCTTTTTATCACAACTCTCAGATTATCATATTTACCAACCCCTCCACTCGGGCAGGATAGGACACAAGGTCAATTTTTTAAGCGGAGTTTAACAGGTTTGAATTCAGAGTTTTCCTTCTCCTAGACTAGTTGCTTCACCAAAGCTGAAGAACCTAGTCTGCCCTACTATTTCCTTATAGCTGGAGGGAGAATAATTGGATTCATACCTTTCATACCTAAGGGTATTAGTGCTATGTGAAATGCAATCAGTTTCGTCCAGGATTTGAACTCGTGTTGCCGTGTCCATATTCTGCGACGATAACCATGACACCACGGGTACCTCCACAACTCTCAGACTATCATTTGTCCTATTGGTGTGACTCTCCCACAAAAGATATCCTAAGTGTTGTATTTAAAGAAGAAAGTGAGATAAACCTTACCAGAGTCGTCTTAGAACATGGACTTGTGAAAGAATGATAGTTTCCCGGCGCCAATATAGAGATAACCACAAGGCACGTGTTGTGTCAACCATGACTTTATTTCTACTGGGTATATATTGCTAAAACTCCAAGGGAGTTAACTCAGCATTAGTTTATTGTTTATATACACATACAACATCCCCCCCTCCTAAGTCCTTTGTTCTTCACCTATGTTTTGGTTCAGACTTATGAAGTGTGTTCAGATATCCTACGAGGTGGGTGCACTTTTCTTCAAACCCTAGTTCAGACCATTTGTTCAGTTATGGTTGGTTGGTGTTCTGGGATTTCTGGAGGCGATGTGTTTGTACGTTTCGAGGATGGGAACATCTTGAGTTCCTGTGATTGAAAGATGTCTAACAGATGTCTGTTGCGACGGAGTTTTTGGTAATTCTTTGTTAGGATGAGATATGATCTAGGTTGTTCACATATCTTAATTACTTTCCCCTTTCTTGATCAAGTTTTGCCATCATGTAAAAGGACTTGGTTACCGATGTTCAGGTCTGATAGCTTTTTGTGTTTTCTAGGTGTCTGCTTTGAGGCCTTGTCCTGGTATGTGGGTTCCTTTATTTTAGGTAGCAATATTCATAATTCATGTTTCATTAGTTTTATTGCTGGTGATGGAGTGTCCTCCTTGCCTGGTGCCGTGCGTAAAGCAAGCAATGCTAGGTCTTTGTCATCCCCTGATTTCAAGCATTTTAATAGGGTTCTTTTGACTGACTGTGCAAATTCTAGGCTACTAGTGCTGTGTTCAAAATTTCAGTTTGCTGAGAATTTTCTGAATTCTAGCGTAGTGAATTTTGGACCATAGTCTGAAAAGACTAGTTTGGGGATTCCATGTCTTGCGAACATTACTTTTATCTTCTTTATCACTATTAGTGAGGTGTTGCTGAGGAGTTTGCTGATTTCAAAATACTTAGAGTAATAGTCCACAACAATGAAGTAGGTTTTCCCCTGTATTTAGAATAGGTCCGCACCGACTTTTGTCCAAGGTTTGTCAGGAATCTCATGGTTCTTGAGTGGTTCAACACCTTGACGGGTTTTGTATTGTTGGCATGCTTCACAATTTGATATCGTATCTGTTATGTCAGCATTCATTTTTGACCAGAAGAGTGATTGTCTGGCCTGTAATTTTGTTTTTTCAACTCCCTGGTGGCCTTGGTGTAGGATTTTGCAAATTTCCAGTCAGAGTGTTGAGGGAACTATGATTTGTTGGCCCTTGAGAAGAAGCCTATCTTGGTATGTAACCACTGAGTTATGGTGATGGTATGGGCGAGTTTGAGGCGATATTCCGGCCATCCTGTAGAGATTTGATGCAGTTTTTGTAGTGTGTAATATTTTACTGTTTCACCTACTTGTTTCTTACGAGTCTTTTCATTGATTGAGAGAGAAGACACCACAAAGTGGACAATGTAGTTCATTTCTTTATCGGAGATTTCAGGAGTGTTGTCTTGTAATGCAGCCTGGCTTAGTGTGTCCGTAACCTTCATTAATTGGTCGTTTGTGTATTCCAGGTCGAAATCATATTTTTGGAGCCTTAAAAGGAATTGCTGTATTCTAGGTGGAGATTTTGCTATTTATTTGTTAATTATGGACTTAAGTGGTTTGTGATCATTGTGTACAATGAAACGTTATAGGTGAGTTATTAAAATTAAACACAGCTAACTGGCTAGCTTTCCCCCTCAAATACAAGTCCTTCGACAAATACAATACTTGGACAACAAACGAAGACTCTGAACTGCCGTGTTAGGGTCAACAAGATTAATAACAATATTCTTTTATTGAATAAAAGAAAGAAACAAAATAAAACAATTCAGGTAAGAGCCAGGAGTGAGAAAGTCTTTCTTCTAAATGGCGGAAGGAGAAAATACAGTTCGTCAGCATGGTAGATACGGTCCGCTTTCCTTCAGACTTTGGGGTCTAATGGCAGAGCCCGAATTCAAAATCTTAAGTTTATAATTCGGGGAATATTCCTTCTTCTTTTCTCCTCTATCTTATCAGAGCCATTCTTTCCTTCCGTAATTTGTCTTTTATTTACGTCAGTAAGAGAAATTTAAATATAATTCAATTCTATGTTCACTTACTTGGGACTTTGCAGAGTCTTTTCTTTTCTCTTTTTTCTCTCGTTATTAGGCTTCCATAACACGTTGATAGAAAGATGCACGTCTTACTTCAGATAAGACCAAGATTAATTATTATCTCTTTCCTCGTGGACAAGTCTCCAGCTTTGGGTATTTCATTTAACGGGGTCTGCCAGACCCCGGAGTGCGAATTCATTCAAAGGAGAAGCTTTTTCTTTTCTTTCAGTGTTCTCTGCGCGACATGACTTTAGAATCTGTGTTTCTTCCATATCCCAAATTATGTGTCTTCACTCTCCAATGAACAAACAGCAACGAGTTATTTACCGTAGTTTGAAAAATGACCACGTGCTGGCTTTTTGGCGGTTTATTCCTCAGCACCAACCATGGTCGATGTCTGCCTCTCTCCGCTGACGCATACATGGCTAATAGTGAGTGGGATTCTCTCATGACCGTGTCAACTAATGCTAATCGAGGAGAGTTGAAGAGAAACAGCCTTTCCACTGCCAGTATTCTTGGTTACAACAATTGTCGGCTAACGGCCAGTGTGTCGCACCACCTTTCCCCACTACCCGGCGAATATATGAGGGTGTCGTATTTTCTCGTCACAGATGCCACTCATTTTCATGCAGCTGTTCTAGCAGGGCTCTTATTCCTTGGGCAGATACATCGGATGATACTTTGATTGGGAGCTTGGGGTCAAAATACTTTAGTGTTGGGCTCTGAATGATCATTTTCTTAAGGTCTTGAAGTGCTTCCCTTTGAGGTTTGTCAAAGTACCAGATAGTGTTCTTCTCCTGAAGACGTAGGGGTGCTGTTTTCGTTGAGAGGTTTGGAAGAAATTTTCCCAGGTAGGTAATTATGCCTAAGAAGCGTTGTAGTTCCTTTTGGTTTGTTGGTGCAGGCATGTCTGTGATAGCTTTTATTTTTCTGGCATCTGGTGTTATTCACTTGGATATCGTGTGTCCGAGGAATGTCAATTTACGCTGGTTGAATTGACACTTGGCTCGATTCAGTTTTAATCCTGATTATTGAAAATTCATTGCTTTTAAGGATAGTACATTGCGTATCCCTATTATTATTATTATTATTATTATTATTATTATTATTATTTTGTTTGCATATTTTCTTTGGGTTGAATGCCTTTTTAATCTCTGGCATAAAGCCCTTGCTTACTACTTTGGTACAAAAATACGCGGAAGGAAAAGGTCTGGTGGCTGACTCCGTATGCAGGTTGACCACGAGGGGTAAAGGCCTTCTGCCTCCTTTTTTGGTTTCTCGGCAGGATAGAGATCGGAAGTACATACTATGGCTCTAGCTAGAGTTGACAGACTTTAGTACTTTGAATTTCAACTTTGAAAAGTTGAATTTGTTTTTTCTATTTCTCAACAGCTACTGAGAGTGGCTGGTTGCTATGAGGGCTTTGGACGTTATAATTCGACTTTGAAAAGTTGAATACCCCTTTTGACTTCACGGCAGGGGAGAGCGGACGTACCAAATGTAGCCGGGACTGAAATTGACAAACTTTGGGACCTTCTGGTTCAACTTTGAAAAGTTGAATTCGCGTATTCGCCTTAATCCCATCATATGCGACATATGCCTGGTAGAAATTATGAGCTCTACCGGAGTCTAGAGAAAGGAGTATTTCAAACAAGCAGCTCTTTACATTCGTCCTCCAGCCTGGATTGTAACAGGAAGAAAGGAAAGAAGATATTACCACCTGCATTGCAAACTACTGAAATAAACAGAAATTAAAATTTTGGAGAGAAAAAAACCACGACAAAGGATTTGAAGTCTTTTCAAGAACTACAGTGACTCTGCAACTGGACTGCTTATTTTGCTTTGTACAAATTCCCGTGGTTTAATTTTGTTTGTAAAACTCTGATGAGTAAGCGTATTTCTTTCTTTCTTTCTTTCTTTCTTTCTTTCTTTCTTTCTTTCTTTCTTTCTTTCTCTGTTGTACTAATATTTTCGTGGGTTAATTTTGTTAGTGGAAACCCATCCTGTATCAACTGTTTAAGTTGTTTTATTTTGTTTTATTTTGTTACTAGGCGCCTAGGTTTTTTAAAAATATTGTGACACCCGCATATAGGAAAATATATGCAACTTTGCTGTAAATAAACCACTTTCGTGTTATAACTGTTATATCAGTGTACGGTTGCAAGGAAAGAACGAAAACACAGTTCCAAAAACAAAGAACACGAAGGCGCGTAAAAATTTTAACAATTGTATTGGAAACAAATAAGTAAAAAGTTCAAATAGTTGGGTTTGTATAAACGTGTTGATATGGAATTAAAAGTAGAAAAATATCCTTTGTTAGACTTACACGTGGGCGGTCAATCAGATGTTACGAGTGCGGAGAGGAGAGGGGTGTTTGGTAATTTTACGGCTTAGTCACTTCCCTCAAAGCGGAGAAAAGGAAAGTCAATGTGGATGATGCATGGTTTCGAGTTTCGCTCCCTCGTCTCTCTCTTTCAGAGTTGGGGTTCTAGTTTGCGGGGTTGTCTGCCTTCTTTTGATCTGGTTCTGCTGTCGAAAAGTTTGTCTTTTATAACGTTTTTCTCTTTTGATCGGATCAAATTGGGTTTTTGTTTTTTTACTGCGAAGGTCACGGATTGGCTGAAAAATTACTTTTGTAGCAGAAATAATTTAAAATCATTATTTAGTATGGGAATTGTTTTGGCTGTTGGAGTTTCGAATTTACATATTTCGTTCAATGAGAATGACTAATGCCATTCTGCCCGGGTCACCTCCCCGGGCAACATAAAAGGCCGCGCTAACCATTCTCGCCCACTCTTTGCTTCCTCCCTTGCTAGCAGCAGGACAGATAATCAACGTGAGAGAGCACATTCTCTCTCCTCGCTTCCTCCCTTGTTAGCTGCAGAACAGACAATCCTCTTCCTCTCTCACTACAGAGCAGTCCACTAAGCATTGTGAAGGTAGCACATCCAATTTATGGACCATTGGTGTCAGAAAAATCATTCTTTCATCATTCATCTTTCCTTCTAAACCAACGGATCCTCGGAGAAACAAATTGCTTTGACTTCAGCATTTTAATTCCTGTCCTGACGATAGCATCTCAACTTCTGCTTTGACTTCAGGATCTTAATTCCGGCTCTATCATTTACAACCGTTTCTCTTCTTGCGATTTACAGCACAAGGGTTCCTTTTGTCTCAAGCTGTTATTAAAACTTCCAAATTGAAAACTATCAATATCTTCGTCAACTCATTTGTTCTTCCCTTTAATATAAAAAGAGGCAACAGAACTCTACAACCTCAACTGCCATTTTTGTATAAATGGTAATAATATTCAGCCCTCCTATTATACTTTTAATTATTTTTATTTTTTGACAAATTTCATCAACATGTCGCTATGCGTTGATCCTACGCGCAGAAGCCCCTTTTTCCATTTTGAGGAAAGTCTTAGCACCGATAACACCCGGTGAATGCTCTCGTGGGCGCTAATTGCAATCATTATTTTGTGTGCATGATAAATTTGAAAGAGATCTCTTTCTGTCATATAACATAACCAAACAAGACCATTTGTGTTTTTATCCTGTTTTTCCCCTCGCCATTTTCTTTCAGACGCGGGCAAAGGTCGAATTTATCTGCAAGAGAATAAATTTCCGACAAGCTTAACAGAGTCGTCTTAGAACATGCACTTGTGAGTGAACGATGGTTTTCCGGCGCCTACTTATTATCCGCTGATAATATAGCCGACACGGTGAATATATGTGTATATATAAAAAACCTTGTCATATTTTAGGTCCCCACGTGTTGAAATTTATTCATTGTGTTGTCTGCTTGTCAAGTTGTCTATTTCATTTTTTTTCCAGCTTCGTTCGCCTCATGTTATTCTCGCCTAAATTGTCCTATTCTTTCCTTTAAAAATATTATACGGGAAACCGGAATTGTTGACTACTATAATTAATATCATTATATCTAAACCTAGAGACCCATATCTTCCATTATCCTAGGGGTAGGAAGAGATAGTGGTCTGGTGGTTAGGCACGTATTGTGTCAACCATGACTTTATTTCTACTGGGTGTATATTGCTAAAACTCCAAGGGAGTTAACTCAACATTAGTTTATTGTTTATACTGTGAGATAATATCGGTATTTTAAACCCCAGCTTCAGATTTTACAAGCTTATGAGAAAAGAAAAAAGTACCAGGGAACGAAAATGCATTTAAAAAATTTTTGTTTTTCAATTTATGAGTAAAAAGGAAAAATTCATTAGTGGTATCTATCAGCGAGATAAAATATATAATTTTTTTCTCCCCAGTTTCAAACTCCCGCCAAAAAAGAGTTGTGTAGCAAATAGTTTTTGAAGTAATTCCAGTTTACTTTGCTCAAGATCGACAAAAGTCGCACCATTATTCAAAGCACATGCGACCTATGACTTCAGCAGCATACATCCATGTAAATCAAACATATATACTTATGAAAATCAAACACGTAACCAACAAAATATTCCCGCGAATTTTAAGTCTACAATGCAGAATACCAGCGACGGGCAGCTGGATAAGTCGTGTCAATTTTTGTCTTCAAGAAAAAGAATTATACCCTTTTTGTAATAAAGAAAAAAAAACGGATAAAAAAAAGACAACTCTGTCAACTTGTCGAATAACCGGCACACAAAAGAAAAAAAAAATCAAATTCTAATATTCCGCTGAATTCATCAATTGTTATTGCTCCATATCAAGAATCAACACCTGATGTCTGCACCTAAGAAAAGTCCTAAGGATACTGTGGACATGAAAGTGGGACTAACGGCAGCTCTCGACAAAAGAGGGTTCGTTTGTGTCTGGCGTGCAGGTCAGTGATTCGATAAAAAGAAAAGAAAAGAAAAATACTCACCGCTGTTTCAATAATCCACCTTCAGCCCATTAAATGGAAAAAAGAGAGGAGGCGCCCGACCGGAATTTTTATAGGCTAAGGAAATGGATTATGGGTAAGGTGGCGTAAATAAAAGCCGACTCGTTTTTCTTTTCGGCGTCTTTTTTTTTCTCGGCGAGAAGCAGAAGCAGGTGGAAGAGAAACGAAGGAAGAAGCACAGAGAGAGTGGAAAAGAGAGAGAGGAGAGAGAGAGAGGAGGAAAGTGGAGGAGGAACACAAAGAGTGAAGTGGTGTAATAAGCGCTTTAGACTGAAATCTAAAGGTCGCTGGTTCAATCCCGAGTCCAACACACAGGGGGATTATCCACCCTAAAACCACAGATACCCTAGTCCCAATTGTCTCGGAGGTCTTGTAACATCTACCCTGAATGAAAGCTGAAAAAACTTTCTTCGTGTACCCATTTGAATATTGTATGTGTTTGCAAAAGATTAGAAGTCATTTCGACGTCGTTCATCTATGAAAATAACTTTAGTATATATTGAACTCTGCCCGATCAAATTTGGGGTTACACTTTAAATTCATTCCTTCAAACTATTGTAAGTGTCACGGGGTCTACCACTGAGAGGAGAGAAATAAGGAATTACTACTACCCCTCCGTGTTTGAATTAACAGGCCGCCAAAGACTGACCGTTAAAAGAGAAATAAGGAATGTAGATCAACTTCGGCCGGCCATTGAAGGAAGAAAAAAATATGGGTCAAGCTATCTGTACCCCGTAACCTCGCCCGGGTGAAAGAGATAGTAGTCCTAACGAACCGCCAGGGAAAGGAAGAAAAAAGGCTAAATAATTGGCCAGAACCCTAAAGCGGAAGTAGCCCCCTTTCCGTCAGCGGAAATAGGGTAAAAGAATATCAGTTTAGAGGACAGAGGTCGCCGTGAGAGGACGCCGGATCTGATGCCAAACTCCGGGTGAAGACGCGAAATAGAGCTCTGGACAAGATGACAGATGCATTCAAGCCGAGCTATATATATATATATATAAAACCTCGCTAGCCCGTAAAAGAGAAAATACTCTCAGAAGGAACCCGTCAAAAAGATAAGTAAACATTAAGACTGTTTCTCTCCACACCCTTCTTAAATATTGCAATTACTCCCTCTCTCTCTCTCTCAATTTAAAGAAAGGAGAAAGAAAAAAAGGAAAAAAGACATTTATATTTATGTATTATCCGCTGATAATATAGCCGACACGGTGAATATGTGTGTCCGCGTATATATAAAAAAACCTTGTCATATTTTAATGTCCCCACGTATTGAAATTTATTCATTGTGTTGTCTGTCTGTCAAGTTGTCTATTTCATGTTTTTTTTCAGCTTCGTTCGCCTCATGTTATTCTCGCCTAAATTGTCCTATTCTTTCCTTTAAAAATATTATACGGGAAACCGGAATTGTTGACTACTATAATTAATATTATTATATCTAAACCTAGAGACCCATATCTTCCATTATCCTAGGGGTAGGAAGAGATAGTGGTCTGGTGGGTGGGTGTGCAACGTGAAATTTGGAAACCCCTTGCCAGCGGCGGTCAGTCTAGCCCCAAATTAACCCCAACATAATCTGCCAGTTTCCCTACACCCGAAAAAGGACTCTGATCAAGGACTTATTCTACGAGGGATCAAGTGCCAGGCCGCCCCGTCATCACACGTGCGAAAAATAAATTCCCGTCTTGGGATTTTAATAATTTTGCCGTCACATAAGTAAACCCCTTTTTTGTTTTCTTATAAACTGATATTGTCTGTATGAATGTTTTCTTTGATTGCTGATTAGATATACATATATATTAGTATTTCTTTCCTTCATTTAAGTTCTTTTTTGTTCTAGATTTTCCTTCCTGTATTTATGTAAATAAATCTTGTTAAATTCAAAACTTTTAACTTGTGTTGTCTTCTGTGTTTTCACAAGTGTGTTTATTGGTTGTCTTCTCTCATTTACACTGGCGTCTGGAAAAGCAAGTATTTCTTCGCCTCATGAGTTAAGAAACTTAAACCTAGGTCTGAGTGGAGATAGTTAGGTACTCCATTATAGGAAGAATATTGATTCCAAATATTAAATAATTAACTTCAATGAAGTATTTTTGCACGGAATTGCAAATGGAAAACGTGAAAATTTCTCAATTGCAGCAAACAGGTTTTTGTTATGTCCTTGATGGTAATGGTCACTCGAAGTCTAAGTTCAAGCACTCTAGATGTTGGGTAGTGTAGAGAAGAGGAAAATCTCGTATTTTGGTTTGGTGCTCAATTTATTTCGACACTTAATTTCAACCAATCAGGATGACTAATCCTATTCAGCCCGGACCTTCATTTCCGCCCACCAAAGCTTGTAAGCCGCCAAACCCAGTCTCTTTGGCTTGAGACGGCGACCAGAACAGACGTTCCTCTAGCCGACCCTACTTAGCGATGCTTTTTAGCTAGACAAGCCGCCCAGTGTGGACATCTCACTGCGGCTTTAACATAGCAACACCACCAGCAGCAACATGGACACTCAACGAGGGAACCATCTAATTTATGGATTTCCTACGAGGAATCCCAGTTGAACATAAATTAGAAACATACAACATGCCTTGCACAGGCCCAACTTTGTGTCACCCCAAAAATTGGCTATGTCGATCTGAGCGTAACTCCGCTCTCGACCACATGGAGACAACGCAGACTCTCCCCCAAATACCAGATACAAAACTACCCGGTGACTCTAAACACAATCCCTCACACGTCCCGCAACACACGCTGCCATCTCAACATCCCACTACGCAATTTCCTCTCCAACACTAACAAGCCTAAACTCAACGAGTCTTGCAGCACCAAAAGCAAACCATATTCAATGCTGCAAATAAAAAACTTTCTTTGTTGTGTTGTTAAAGAAAAGTTTCGTCATTCATTTGTGTTGCCTAAAAAATATAGTGTTAGAGAAATTAACAATTTCCCGAACCGCTATAGGTAGCTTTGATAAGTTTACCTTGAGATAAGGTAGCGAACCGTCGTTTCAGTTCTACCAATAAAGATGTTTCTTTTACTTTGAGGAAAAGGGTATATTTTAGAACATACAAAAAGCAAAATCCGATTAACTACAGGTAGACACAAGTTATCATGTTTCTTGAGGGATCGTGCAAAAGTGGCATTATGATAGGCATGATTCAAGGTGTGGTCACATAATATCCCTCAGGATGGTAGTGAATGTTGTTGCTGAAATTTGCCAGTTCTAATCACCAACCTTAAATCTTATCGTTTTTGATTTTTGACCTTTTACGATTGTTAATTATAAAAGCCATGGTTCTTTGATCTATCGCAATAGTGAAATGTTGGTCAGACAGAAAATGAGACTATTTCCTCACGGTTTTGATCACTGGAGTAGCCTCTTTAGCAATTGCTGGATAATAAACTTCGGGGTGATTCAGGGTTCGCGACATGAATGCAACCGGTCACCTAGATTGATTTAGGGTGGCTTGTAGGGGGACATGTTAATTGTTCATTTAGTGTTTAGTTCCCCCACCATTTAAGTTGTTTCATTCTTGAAAAGGCAAATGAAGTTAAGATGTGAAACGACTCGGACAAAAATTCATTTAAAACAAAGTAGTACAAACAAAATTAGATTTATATATCAACAAGTAAATGAAATATTTCAAAACTTTACGAGTGTTCTGCTACTGTTAAATATCCCCCCCTCTCTCTCTCTGTGACTAACATGAATACTACGAAAAAAAGACTAAATAATAAGTGTCCTGTAGATTATAAAATGCATGTTGACTAAGTATTTCTACAGAATTTTAATTATGTATGTTAGGAGGAACGTGTCCTCCCCCATGCTGGTTGCTTGTTTCTTTCGGTGGTTTGACGAAATTCCCGTGGTTGTTTTTGAGGCTGGAGCAAGTCTAACCATAAAGGTATGACAAGGAAGAAAATAGTTGCAAAAAGTATACATTTTCGTCGGGTTGTCTCTGGAAGTCAAAATGGAAAGAAGTGAGTTGTCTCTGTAAGTCGCAGTGTAAGAGAGAGTGTTGTCTCTGTGAGTCAAAATGGAAAAGTGAGTTGACCCAGTAAGTGAAAATGTGAAAAGAGTGAAAAATGTAAGATAGTGTGTTGACTGTGTAAGTTAAAATGGAAAAGAATGAGTTCTTGAAAGACGAGAGTATGCATAAGCAATTCTTGTCATGCAGTCGGCTCCAAAATCGCGGGACAAAATCAAAGTTGCAGACGTAGTTGTGAGCACTAACCACGTAACTTTCCTGACCAATAGGTTCCCGAGACTGATTAGTCTACCGACGTCCGCCATATTTGTTTCAGGAACAAGTGGCATCACGGCCATTTTAAAATATAGGAGTGTAAATCCTATAAGCTAATATGGCAAAAACAGAAGCATCACAAACAAATACATTTAGCCTGGTGTTATTAGGGTAGAGTAGTGCAGCCTTCACGAGTAATTGTTTTAAGAAGCTGAATGCTTCATATGCTCTAGTATCCAGTGGAAAATGCTTTGTCTTGATTAGAGGCTGAGCATGGTCGGAAAAAGAGGGACCCAATTCGAATAATATGCAACTATACTTAGAAGTCGTTTAACTGCTACCATTTTAGTATGTATTTCCAAGTGTAGAAGTGACTGTAGTCTGGATTTATCAGGTCAAACTCATCTATAACCAATTTCTTAGTCAAGCACTGATATTGATTAGAGGTAGGACGTGGTCTGAAAAACGAGGGACCCAATTTGCATAATATGCACCCATGCTTAGAACTTGTTTAAGTGCTACCATTTTAGTTGGTATTTCCATGTGTGGAAGTGAATGTAGTTTGGACTTATCGAGCCGAACTAACCCATCACTAATTTCGTAGTTAAGCACGGATATCTTATTCGCAGAAAGTGTTGATTTTGATTCATTCAATGTGAGTTGTCAGCGCTGAACAGCTTTATACATTTATCATTTTCCACTTGGTCTTGTCTAATAACGGTGATATTGTCAAGGTGCAGGAATATATTGATGAGGTTCTTCATCCATAAATTTATCAATGGCCTGTTAGGATGTTGCAAACCCCTCTAGTTACCCCTGGCGGTATTCGGATAAACTGGTATAAACAGCTGTTTGCTTCAAAAACAGTAAATGACCTATTATCCTAGCACAGGAGTTCTAGGTAGTAAGTATTCTTTAGTTCAAGAGTCAAGAAGACCTGATAATTTGCGAGTTTACGAGGGTTTCGATTTTTGGGCACAGGGTCAATTTTTAAGCTGAGTTTAATAGGTTTGAATTCAGAGTTTTCCTTCTCCTAGACTGGCCACCATAGCAAGATTAAAGAGCCCAGTCTCTATTAACCCAATCCCTCCAATATGGGCAGGATGTGAAACAAGGTCAATTTGTTAAGCAGAGCTTAATAGGTTTGAATTGAGAGTTTTCCTTCTTCTAGATTTGTTGCCATACTAAGATTAAAGAGTCCAGTGTGTATTTACCCAACCTCTCCACTATGAGCAGGATGTAACACAAGGTCAATTTTTAATCAAAGTTTAACAGGTTTGAATTCAGAGTTTTCCTCCTCTTAGACTAGTTGCCTTACCCAGGCTGAAGAATCTTGTCTACCCTACTATTTACCCAAAGCTGGAGGGAGAATGAGAGGATTAATACCTTTCCCAAGGGTGTTAGTGCTATGTGAAATGCAACCAGCCAAATCTAGGATTTGAACTCATGTCACTGTGTCCTTTTTTTACAACGATAACCCTTACACCGCGGGTACCTCCATTTTTGGTGAGGGGTAGGCCTCTAGTTCTGTATACATGTCGAATGTGTTGGAATAATCTAAACACATACGTTTTTTTATGACGGTCAAATTCATCTTTTCCAATAACTACTTGTGCTCTCTAAGGAAATGAGCTTTGTTCAATAACTTCTCCCAGTAACAAGTGTTCGACCTCCTGGGCAGTAAATTGTTGGCACACCTCGCAATATGAATGAGATTTTGTTATAATCAATCATACATGAAGTTTTAAGCTGGCAAACAGCTGCAGCACCAGTAAATTAGATTCAGTTAAGCTATAAATTTTGGTTTTCAATTCATTTACTTTCAGTTTAGGCACAATTCCACTGTGAAAAAAAGTAACAGCAGTATGCTGTTTTTGAAAATCGAGACCAAGAAGTATCCTGACACAAAGGTTCTCATTTAATTCTGGCCAGGTGTTTTGATACATTCTATTATTCAGGTTAATGTGCACATGATACACACCATTAATTGAAACTGGTTGGTTGGTTGGTTGGTTGGGTGTTGGTTCGGTTTTATGGCATATCAACCATTGTAGGCTATCTAATGCCAAATCCATTTTTATACAAATTAACAGCTTTATTTCAAACAATTCAATTTAGCATAAGTACACAGTTTGTCAAAAAAATTTCTATTTCAAGTTATTTAGTTTTGTCAAACAGTTCTAATTCAACCAATTCATGTGTAAACAAATAATCTCTTGTTTGTTTAAAAATTGTTACCTATAAACTATTCATTTACAAATCATGTATTTAATATATATCTAATACATATTTAGTATATACATATAAACAGGATTTAGTATTAAATAAAGTAAAGTAAAGTTGGCAACCAAAGTTGAGGGTGACCCGAAGGCTCCCTTTTCGATAGCTACTACACCAAGGTGTAGGGAAGGGCGCTACTCCTTTCCCAGGATTGCTCCACTTTACCCTTGATCCGTATCTTATAATGCTGAGTGTTAAGCAAGGAGGCATCAAATATCATTTTTTGAGTCTTTGGTATGACTCGACCTGGGATTGAACCCAGGTCTCCCGGGCCATTGGCGAACACTCTAACTGCTAGGCCAATGTCCGGTCCTTTTTTAGTATTAAATAAACTGTTGAATAATAAAAATAACGATTACCAGCTAACTGGGCCCCTTATTATAAAGGTTAACATACCGTAAAATATAACCAATCAATCAATTGTAATGTAATGTGCATCAGGATTAATTTTTATTTTAAATTTTCTTGCTAATTTGTAGTCTATATAGCTACCAGAACTGACCGAATCAATTAGTTTCAAGGTAGGGTAGTTGTATATTGAAATTGGTATAGTGACAACAGTGAGGAACGGTGGCCAGTACTATACATAGCTCATTACTCTTAATAGCAGTAACAAATTTGTTTCCGTTTAGACCAACATACCTTCTCTCAGTGATCAATTTTATTAATAAAATTCCATATTTTTAGTCGGGAATTTGAAACGGTTATATAACTTACCACAACAAAAACCATGTTGCTTTTCTATAGTGACAGTAACAGGAGCAGAGTACTAAAGAAGCAGAGTTTGTTTGTAAAGAGGCAGTACATGTATAATTCATGGGTGTATTTATTATCTGTGCAATGGCGTTTGTCTGGATACAAACAGAGGGTGATTGTTTAACAATTTTATTTTAAATTGCACCATTAAACTGTGTGCAAACAAATAACTGATGTTTATTTGAATTATTAATGATACATAGCAATACTTGGAACCTTTTAACTTTGTGGATTTATGCTAAATTAAATTGTTTGAAATAAAACTGTTTGACAATTTAACTGTGTGTAAACAAATGACTGATGTTTAATTAAATTGCTAGTGATACATCGCATTACTTGGAACCATTTAACTGTGTGCAAACAAATGACTAATGTTAAATGAAGTTAGTGTTACATAACAATACTTGGAACCATTTAACTGTGTGCAAACAAATGACTAATGTTAAATGAAGTTAGTGTTACATAACAATACTTGGAACCATTTAACTGTGTGCAAACAAATGACTAATGTTAAATGAAGTTAGTGTTGCATAACAATACTTGGAACCATTTAACTGTGTGCAAATAAATGACTAATGTTAAATGAAGTTAGTGTTGCATAACAATACTTGGAACCATTTAACTGTGTGCAAACAAATAACTAATGTTAAATGAAGTTAGTGTTACATAACAATACTTGGAACCATTTAACTGTGTGCAACACAAATAACTAATGTTAAATGAAGTTAGTGTTGCATAACAATACTTGGAACCATTTAACTGTGTGCAAACAAATGACTAATGTTAAATGAAGTTAGTGTTACATAACAATACTTTGAACCATTTAACTGTGTGCAAACAAGTAACTAATGTTAAATGAAGTTAGTGTTACATAACAATACTTTGAACCATTTAACTGTGTGCAAACAAATGACTAATGTTAAATGAAGTTAGTGTTACATAACAATACTTGGAAGCATTTAACTCTGTGCAACACAAATGACTGATGTTTAATTAAATTGCTAGTGATACATAGCATTACTTGGAAGCATTTAACTGTGTGCAAATGAATGAGTAATGTTGAATAGAATTATTAGTGTTTAATAGTAATACTTGTAAACACTTCACTGTGTACAAACAAATGATTAATAGTAAATAGAATTATTCATGTTTGATAGAAATGCCTGAAACCATTTAACAGTGTAAAAAAATAAGCACTGGCTCATTTAAAAATGCTATGAACTAAATGCATTTACAAATCATATATCTAAAATATATGTATAAAGAGGATTGGCACTGAATAATCTATAATAGTTGATATGCCGTAAAACCCAACCAAACCAAATCATATAGATTTAATATGTATGTATAAAGAGGATTTGGCATTAAATAACCTACAATGGTTGTTATGCCATCAAACCCAACCAAACCAAATCATATATATTTGATATATATTTATAAAGAGGATTTGGTATTAAATAACCTACAAGGGTTGATATTCCATAAAACCCAACCAACCAACCAACCAACCAACCAACCAACCATTATGAAGCTGTCTGCATTTCCCTTTGTGCTAAGGCTTTTAGGAAAAGGCATGAATCGACCCCCCCTCCAACAACAAGTAAAAAGTTGCTTAGATTAAGTTCTTTAGCCTTTTTCTAGGAGAAAAAAAAACTATGAATTAAAAACAAGCAGTATAAGTCAGTTCAGGGATTGTTATTTGCTACTGGTACCATGTAACCAAATACAACTTGTCATATGCCACCTGGAGAGAAGGTGGGCATAACCAAGTAACACTCCAATTGCTCTGAGAGATACCATGAAAGAGAATTACTCAGTATGGCACTCCAATTATCCAACAGGTGATGGAAAACAAAGTGTTGGATTGAATTTCAGTTCATTTCAAACCATTTAAAGACTTCATCAGTGGAAATTTCAGCAAACAATATCAGTTTACCAGCTGGTACCTAGCCCAGTTGGCTGGGGCTATAGAACACATTGACTGCATCTCTGTGGAAGAGAATGACCACCTGCTAACAAGTGTCCTAGGTATGACTGTAAACTATCTAATAGTGAGGCTCCAGGCCTGGAGCTTTAGGGAATATGGAGTCCTCGTTCATTGCCATTATTTCTAAGTCCACTCTGACCCAGAATAGTACTAATGTTAGGATCTCATCTATGAGTCAAATAGAACTTTTTAACCAACTGTGTACGAACTGATGTTAAATTGAATTGTTAATGCTAGATAGCCATACTTGAAATCATTTAACTGTGTGCAAACAAATGAGTGCTGGCTTGTTTAAAATGTTATTTACAAACTATTCATTTACAAATCATATATATTTAATATATATGTATAAACAGTATTTGGCATTAAATAACCAACAAAGATTGATCTGCCATAAAACACAACCAACCAATCAACCAACCAACCAGCCAGCTGGGTAGCATATGAACCAGAGTATTTTTAATCATTTCTATAAAGTGGTCTGATTATATCTACAAGTAATCTGTAGCTGGTTTGCTGAACTTTGGTAACTATGAATGGGAAATAGTATATTATCATTTATTTATTTATCATCCCCACCAACTGGCCAAAGGCAGAACTCTTTGGTAAACAAGGGAGGTAATGACCTTTTGCCTTTTATATCTTCAAGCTGCTGTTGTTGCTATTTTGTATGTGTTAAAGCACTAGAGTTGTTCATTTTAGTTTTTTTTGTATCTGTTAAATATTTTTATGAGTAAATGAATTTAGTTTTTGAAAGTAGAGGAAGGAAATAAAAGAGAAGACTGTATTACATGTAATTAGTGTGATGTTGCTGACTAAGCTTATCATTCAGGATGTTTGTTTTGATCTCTAGATCAGACATGGAATTAAATATCTTATAACCAATGGAACATTCTAAAAATATACTGACATGTGGTAATTGTTGAATTGAGGAACTGAGATAATTTGGGAATTTGGGACTTAGAACTCAGTTGGCAGTTAAGAATGTTAGGGCTGTGTGTGTGCAATTGCTTTGGCTAGTTAATCTTTGTATACTGATATTTAATGAAACAAGTATTTATCATGTAATTCTAGAATATTTTATTGTTTCTTGAAATACAGCATGATAAATATCAATGTTAAGTGGATACCCATAAAATAACTAAGATAATAGCAATACAATTTTGAGTTGTTCAAACCAGCTTAAAAGAATCCAAGTGAACATAGGACATCCCAGAACATGATTTTATATAATAAAGAAATAAACAGAGGTGCTAGTTGTGTAATGGTTATCATTGAAGGGAAGAATATGGAGAACTGATTTCAAATACTGAAATAAGCTGTTTGCATTTCGCAATGTACTAATACCCTTGGGAAAGGTATGAATCCAACTATTCTCTCTCCAGCTTTGGGTAAATAGTAGGTCAGAATAGGCACTTTAATCTTGGTATGACAACTGGTCTGGAAGGAAATTCTATATTAAAACCTGCAAAACTCCACTAAAAAATTGACCTTGTGTTACATCCTGCTTGTGTGGTGGGGTTGGATAAATACATATAATATGGAAACAAATAAGATGGGAAAGTAGCCAAATTATTTTGAATGAGGTAGTTCTATTTGTTGTATGTTAAATGATGTAGAAGGAAGATAATATCTAATATTCAAAATCTGTGCTTATTGATGTCACAGAGAATGGTGGTCATATGAATTTTATTTTCTATTTACTATATAAGAGTAGCTGATGATAAATCTCCTGATATATTTCTTTATTGGGTCTGGATGGTAATTCATCAGGAAAGTATACAGCCATTTTAAATATCTTTATCACATTTTATGGAGTCCTTTTTGGTAAAAAACATTGAATCCTTTACACTTGTCAGCCTCCTTCTTCCATGGTCAAGATTTGACTCCCTGCAATTTTTAAGGTTAAAATCATCATTGTAAAGGATTTCAGACCATGGATGAGATTATGGAGAACATGGACGGGCAACTTCTGATGATACCAAAAGATGACTGCAGACTGTTTTGAAAAGTGAAAGGGATACTGGGATAAGTGTTTGAATTTCCAAAATGAATACTTTGAAGGGGAATAAGGTTACTCTAGGTGGGCTACTTTTTTGATGATACTAATAAGTGTTTTGAACATTTCCAAACACACCATGTATATACATTTAAATAATAATAATGATGTTCATCTATTAATTTGTGATAACCATAATCTAAACCAAAGCTTGGTGGTGAAGGCTTGTGTTATGTATTTACCCAATCCCTCTACCATGAGCAGGATGTGACACAAGGTCAGTTAAATGGAGTACAACTGGTTTGAATTCAGAGTTTTCCTTTTCCTAGACAAGTTGTTATACCAAGGTTATTTACCCATAGCTGGGAGTTGAATAATTCAATGCTTACCTTTCCCAAAGGTATGAACCCTATTCTATGTGAAATGCAAATAGCATCATCCAGGATTTGAACTCTGGGTTCATTTCTTACCATGATAACTGTGACATCACATGGCTTGTGAAGGACCACTCTTTGGATGAGCTGATAACAGAAGAATGGTGCATCAATAAACCACAAATTTTCCATACAACATTACTCATATTTGAATTCAGTCTTTTTTTTTCCAAGACTGGTTGTGTAGTGAAATTGAAAGGCAGAACCCACAGACTGCTGCCTCTGATGAGCCAACCGAGGTTTGTCATTCAAAGAGACAACCAATGACGTGCTGTATATGCAGGTGGAACAGCTGATGTTTACGTGAATTCAGCAATCGTCCATGGCTGGATAAAAAACAGGTGGTGAACTGAGTGAATGAGAAAAATGAAATGTGACAATGAAGCTGTGTGAATTGAATTCCTTTCATAGCCACAAAGAAAGTAAGAAGGAAACAAGTGACAAGCAAAATGGCTGACCTTAAAGTTCAAAAATGGCACAAATGTGTTTCGCATGTAGAGTACCGGAAGTATAGAAAAACGGAAGCATGAGTGTCATTGGGAGCACAATTTGTGGGTCACACGTCTCATCTCAGGTGGGACAGGGTTTGTGAAATATGCAAATTTCAGTCAGCCAAAACTGGTATAAAAGAATATAAATATATATATAAAGAAGCATTGTGAGGAGGGGCATTAGTTGCTTTCCAGCAGAATTGTGCAAACCAGTGTATTGACACGTCAAGTAACAGAGAGACTGGACCGGTGGTGACCAGTTAAAAGGTTTCAGATTACCTTACCAAAACCAAATATCCCAGACTGCCTTATTGTTTTATTCCTTACTGGTGGGAGTAGAGAGAATTACATACCTTTCTCAAGGGCATTAGCACAAAGTGAAATTCAAACAACTTTATACTAGATTTGAACTTGGCTCACTGAGTTTATTTTCTTATAGTTATTGTTGAATAACTATTTATGTTACCTTCATGAGTGAGTTCATTTTTCATTGGGTGCCCCATTCAAATGGCCTTGTGCCACATCTTAGCTAAAAACTTAGTAAATTACAACTATTATGTTACCTGTATCTGAATAATTGGATTATTTCCAGAATCCCCAACTCTTCTCTCTCGCTCTCTCTCTCTCTCTCTTTATTACATACAAACATTCCTATTCATAGTATAAGTATTTTGGGTGCCAGTTTTAATGACAATCAACAATTTCTCAGATCATTCTTAGAAAGCTAAATTTTCATTGATGGGGGGCATTATTTGCTACTAAATTTTGTGGATATCTATTTATTATATGCATCTTGAAAAGTTTCAGTAGTATTTTACTAAACTTAGTCTGTTACTATACCAGAATTATGGAGCAACCAGTGAGGATCAAACTCATTAACAATGGTCTGCTAGTCTAGCTTGCTAACCATTACATTTCATAATGTGCCCTTTCATTTTTTAACCTTAGCTTTGTTTGGCACTAGGCCAGGAATATGAGAATTGAACTCAATTACAATGGTCGGCAAGTTTAACTTGCTAACTATTACACCATGCAAGGCATCCCTTTTTTAATAAGTATAACTAAGATTAGCACAAGATCAGAAATATGGGATACCTAGTGAGAATCAAACTCACTAACAACAATCTGTTTGTTCTCCTGACTGTATTGTAGTCCTTTACAAAACTTAGCTTATTTTAGCACAAGATCAGAAATATGGGATACCCAGTGAGAATCAAACTCACTAACAACAATCTGTTTGTTCTCCTGACTGTATTGTAGTCCTTTACAAAACTTAGCTTATTTTAGCACAAGATCAGAAATATGGGATACCAAGTGAGAATCAAACTTACTAACAACAATCTGTTTGTTCTCCTGACTGTATTGTAGTCCTTTACAAAACTTAGCTTATTTTAGCACAAGATCAGAAATATGGGATACCCAGTGAGAATCAAATTCCCTAACAACAGTCTGCTAGTCCTCCTGACTGTCTCATACTCATTTATTAAACCTAGCAGGGTTTAGCACAAGGCTAGAAATATGAACCACCCAGTGAGAATCAAGCACACCAAAAATGGTCTGCTAGCCCCCCTGACTGTATTGTAGTTCTTTACTAAGCAAGAGGCACCTAGTAATAATCAAACTTATTGACAATGATCTGTGACCATAGTTTACTGATCCTTAGATGTTTTTATTTATGTTTTATTTACAAAGATGTTTTTATTTACTAAGTTAGCTTAGCACAAGGCCAGAAGTATGAGTACCCTGTGCAAATCAAACAATGGTCTGCTAATCTAGCTTGCTAACCATTACATTAGTAAGATGTTCTTGGAAGGTTTTCAGTAGGAGAAAAAAAAAAAACAACAATTTTACAGTTTTACTTTAATTATAAAACTGTTTGGATAAGGGCTGGGGGCTTGATTGTTTCAAAAGATATCAGCAATTTATTTTCCTTTAAATCAAATAGAATCCTTGATAGATCCATGGGAAGTAAGGTAACTAAAGTCATGTGCCTTTGGTTATCGAGGGAAGAATTATTCACACTTTAAGTACATATGACCTGGTGCACTAATATACTAAGACATGCAAGGACTAGGAATGCTGCTTTTGGATTATTAGTCAGCATTATTGGTAGTTTGCAATTCTTGTGTTACTCAAAAGTGGGTATGAATATCTAGTTTAGCTGCAGGTCGTCTTGACAATATGTTGTCATTGGCATGCCAACACAGGAGATATCGGTTAAGTACATAGGTAATGTACTAGTTCATATAATTATCACAAATCCACATCAGTCAAATAGCAGTATTAGTCAGTAAAGAGTCTAGTAAGTTAATAAGAACTGTAGTTTCCTGTAGATATCAAGATTGTTCTTCAGCCAAAAGTATGAGGTCAAAGTTAAAGGAAATAAGATATCCACAAGACAGTAGCATCACTTAATGCTGGGAAAAGATAGAAGCTTCTTTATGGTTGGAATTTACAAGCAAACTGTAGTAATTATACAATGGTTTGACCTGTTAAAAAAATTAATAAAAACTTTGCTAGATTTTCATCTGATTAGGGAAAATGAATTACGATTTAGCAGAAATACAAGAGAAAAATAATTGCCAAATGATATTTCAACATTAAATCAAACAAGAAAAATTTCAAGAAAAAAATTTTGCTCTTGTTATAGATACAAATTTTAATAACTTGAGTATACACTATCTACTATAAATAATTTTATATCTCTTACAATAAAGAAGTTAACTTTCTTTTAAGTCCTAAATATCATGATTTTCTTATTCCTAGTGGAATGTTGGGCAATCAAAATAGATATTATAGGCTATTATTTACACTATCACCCATAAATAAGTACACCCCTAACAATTTTTCATAAAAAGTTAATTTTCTTCTAAACCAATGATAGCAGGATTTTCTTATTTCTAGTGAAACATTATACAATCAAAATGGATATTATTAGCTATTATTTACACTATCACCCATAAATAAGTACACCTGTATAATTTTTGATAAAAAGTTCATTTTCTTCAAAATCAAAGATAGCAGGATTTTATTATTTCTAGTGGAACATTATACAATCAAAATAGATATCATTTGCTATTATTTACACTATCACCCACAAATAAGTACACCCCTAGCAATTTTTGATAAAAACTTCATTTTCTTCAAAATCAAAGATAGCAGGATTTTATTATTTCTAGTGGAACATTTTACAATCAAAATGAATATCATTAGCTATTATTTACACTATCACCCATAAATAAGTAAGTAAAGTAAAGTTAGCGACCATAGTCGAGGGTGACCCGAAGGCTCCCTTTTCGATAGCTACTACACCAAGGTGTAGGGGAGGGCGCTACTCCATTCCCTGGATTGCTCCACTTTACCCTTGAACCGTACCTTATAATGCTGAGTGTTAAGCAAGGTGGTATCAAGTTCCATTTTTAAAGTCTTTGGTATGACTCGACCTGGGATTGAACCCAGGTCTCCCGGGCCATTGGCGAACACTCTAACCGCTGGGCCAATGTCCTGGTTATATAAATAAGTACACCCGTACAATTTTTGATAAAAAGTTCATTTTCTTCTAAACCAAAGGTAGTAGGATTTTATTATTTCTAATGGAACATTATACAATCAAAATGGATATTATTAGCTATTATTTACACTATCACCCATGAATAAATATACCCCTAACAATTTTTCATAAAATGTGGATTTTCTTCTAAACCAATGATAGCTGGATTTTATTATTTCTTGTGGAACATTATACAATCAAAATGGATATTATTAGCTATTATTCACACTATCACCCATAAATAAGTACACCCCTAAGAATTTTTGTAATAAAAAGTTCATTTTCTTCTAAACCAAAGATAGCAGGATTATATATTTTTTGTGGAACATCATACAATGAAAACTATTAGGTATTACTCATTATCAAACTCTTCAGCATTGAAATCCTGCAACCAAGAAAAAAAATCAAGTTTGGTTTTGAAATATATTTGACAATAGAATTTTGCATATTTTTTGATTGCTACATATATACATTTTTATTAATCTATATATTTATATCTTTGCTTTTTAAATTAACTTTCAGTTGTGTAGAGTTTGGCAATAAATAATTGCTAATGATATTCCTTTTGAAATTATAAAATCCTAGTATGCTTGGTTTTTATTTCTGGCTTATTGGCCTGGTGGGTAAAGTGATCACCTGTGGTCTGGGAGACCGGAGTTCAATCCCAGGTCGCGCCATACCTGAGACTTTAAAAATGGTACTTGATACCTTCTTGCTTAACACTCAGTAATATAAGGTACGTATCGAGGGTAAAATGGAGCAATCCAGAGAAAGGAGTAGCGCCCTCCCCTACACTTTGGTGTTGTAGCTATTGAAAAGGAAGCCTTCTGATTGCCCCTGACTATGGTCGCCAACTTTTACTTATGCTTGGTTTAGAAAAAATTAACTTAACTTTTATGTAGTATTTAAGTGACTTGACTATTCATTTTAGTTATGTGGCTCAATCTGATATCAAAGTACAAAGTAGATGTTTAGCTTTGTGGCAATATTTTGATACCAATTCTAATCTCTTATTTAAAAGGTTACTTGGATTAGGAAAATTTATGATTTAATCATTTTTTCCAAGTACAATTTACATTGTTTCAATTCCTCTTTACAAGAATACACTCTCTTTAAAATAGACCAGTTAAATTCTGTTTCTTCACTCTCAAATATATTCAGACAACCGTGGATTATTTGGGTCAGAGAGACCTGGGTTCAATCCCAGGTCGCATCATACCAAAGACTTTAAAAATTTGGGTACTATTTATTTCTGAATCAAGCTTTGTAATTATCATATCTTTTCTTTCATGTTTGCTCAGTTGATCCTGTGTTGATCATATTCTGTCTGTAGTAACTTTTTTTTACTGTGATATTATTGAACTGGCATTTAGTCTCCAATGGTCACTTATTTAATCTACAGTTGCAGGGATGATTCATCCCATTATTTTGTTTTTTATTCCTATAATTTTCCAGTAATGATTTTGTATTATTTTGTGCATTTCCATATGTTATACTTAATACTTTAAAATATTTCATTTAGTTTATTTGTTGCCTATGTGGGATGTGTAAAAAATAATTTTGTGTCAACACCCTAAAGCATTTGACATATAGGATTTACACTCCTATATTTTTAAATGGGCAGAAAATTCTGGAAAAATAGGATCGAAGACTCAATTGTTCCTGAAAAAAATATAGTAAGGCATCAAAATAAATTAAATAGTTTTGGGAACCAGATTGGACAGAATAGCCATATGCCAGGGCTTTCAACATGTTCGGAATTTGTCCTGTGCAAAATAAACCTTTTATTTGGAGCCGGTCACATGATGAGGGAACCTATATATATATTTCATGCTCACGAAAGCTTTCTCTCTCTCACTCTCAACTCTTCTCAACAAGTGACCCACAGCTACAGATAATTCAACTGTTTCAGACACACAGTCAAAAAATTGGAAAATATTCAGCATGGAAAACTACATTCATAGCCATATTGAAATTACTACATTTATTATTTCAACATGAAAACTTTCCATGGATGCTCACGTCACCTTACATATACACACATTCAGTTAGCCAGCAGATGCATACAACACTGCTATGTACTTTTTAGTTCACACACATATATACACACACATATACATAAGTAAGAAGGTCTTGTTACTTTTTAACCCCTTGTCCTAACAACAAACACATGTACACACAGAAATGGTCGAACAACACACACTTACATTCGTATAATATTTGCATTATACACACTCATACACACAAATATCTAACATTCACATATTTGCTACTTTGTATTAACCTTTCCTTGTCTGTTTAGTAATATAAAATTATGTTTTACATTATTGTTACTGTGAATTTTCTTTTGTCTGCTTTCTTCATATTCTTTGTTTTGTTAATTGTGGAATGACACACAAAGTTTTATTTCTAGCAAAACATCAAGAGAACTAAACTGCCAACTCATCCTCCACAAACATTAGATGAGAAGAAGACAAGATAGCATGAAACATTAACAATAATTATTTTGAACCGAGAGAGGTACAAGGGTGAGCTCGGAGAGAGTCATAGTATGTAGCGTAGTGTATAGCTAGAGTGATGGGTACATAGATAGATGAGTTTATAAGGCCAAAGAGATTTATTGAGAGAGAGAGAGAGAGAGAGAGAGAGAGAGAGAGAGAGAGAGAGAGAGAGTATCCACCTTGTAATTGTTCCAATTCACTTTTTGTTGTTAACAGTTGCTGACTGTGATTTAGATGTTTTCAAATGTTAACCTATTGCTGACTAATGATTCTACTGCCATTCTTACTAATGGAAATCATGTGATTACTCCTAGCTGTTGTTTTGCTACGAAGAAAATTTTTGTTGGTGTTTGAGTCAAAAAGTGTTGCAGACTGTAGACCCTTGGCTGTTGAATGCTGAATTTCAACTGACAATTTAACCACTGTTGCCTATATTTATACAATTGATGAGTTGAGGAATGGATATACTACAATGATGTCTAAGACCAAGCAGACATAAATCTGATTGGCTGGAAAATAAAATGGAATGTCATGCGACACACAGGCAACTTGGGCATGCTTCTATAGCAGTTTGACCACAAAGTATTTTTGTGTATGAATTAAATTGGGTCAAACTGAGATTTTATTTGGTCCTCACATCTAAAGTTGCACAGAAGATTCACCTCATTTTGTTTTTTATCTTTATAATTTTCAGGTAATAGTTTTGTTGCATTCTGGTTAGTGAACACTTGTAATATTAAATAAAGGACAAACCATGATATGAGAGGAAATAGAGATATATTCTCAGGGTAAAGTATATACAATAGAGAGACTATTAGTAGACAGGAACATAGGATTAGTGAATACAGAATAAAGATATAGTCCAACGATTGTATTGGCTTCCATTATTACGGTAGCAAGTAAGATGATCTAGTGCGATCTCCAGTCTCCAACGCTCTAACACTATTCCTAAGTCTGCCCTGGTATTAGTAGCTACTGCTATATATGGCAGATGGACTAGTTCATTGTGTGGAAAAAGGTGGGTGATACCCAACAAGTTTTGTATTATTTTGTGCATATACTCCATACAGTTACAGATGATTTATAAAGTATTTTTATCAAATATTTTTTCTAGTTTATTTGTTGCTAGGAAACATTTATCAATCAACTTTGGAATTTTTTTTTCACTCTTTGATTTGAACCGTTTTATCAAAGGGAAGGTTAAACAAGATTATATTTTTATCTCCAATCTTCTGTATTTTCATTTTTATTATTGAAGCTAAGAGTGGGCTCCTTATAACCACTACTCATTGATAGGTCTTTTTTATTTTACTTTGGTCTGTTGAAAGACTTGTTACTAGAATTCACAGACAATCTATAGCTCAGTAAGGGTAAAACTTGTCTGAATTCTAATGGAGTGTTATAGGATGAAGTGTTAATATAAACAGGTAAACTATTGTACTTTCTGGATGGTTTATACTTTTCTTTTTCTAAGTTTATTGTCCAGTTTAAAAGTTCTGTAAAGGTAACCCAATGCAAAACTATTTTAGACCTTATTTTTCCAATATCAAGAAAAGTTTTATTAACCAAGATAGAGCCTAGCTCTGGGTACCAAAACTTTTCTTGTTTCTCAATGATACTGGGGGTGGGGTGTGGGGGTGTGTGGATCCTCATGGTATAATGATTAAAGCGATAGACTGCAGAATCGTAGTAAGCGAGTTCGTATTCCAGTCGCGCTATTATGTTCACTTTCAGGCAAATACCCTTGGGAAAGGTATGAACCCCCTTATCATCCCAACTATAGGTTAAATAGTACCACCACAACTGTTCTTCTTGGAGAATGGCTTTGGCATTAAATAACCTACAAAGGTTGATATGCCATTAAAAAACAAAGAAAGAAAGAAACTCAATGATATATGCATTGGAAGAATAAGATCTAAAAAAGTTCAGCTGTAGGCTACATTATTGTGTTTTTAGCCTGGACTATTAAAATAATTCACTTGTTTCATGCTATTTTTATTTTTTATTTCAGTTCTAAATTGTAAGTACATTTATCGTCATGATCTGGCATGCACAATATTGTGGGAGAAAAGGTAAGATGGATAAAGCTTGATAACCCTTAACTTTCCCAATTATATCTATTTTTTTTACTACATCAATGTGAAGGTGAACTAGATTACATGGGTCAGTTTGGTTAGGTTTCTTATGTCTGATGGTATATCAACCTTTGTGGGCAATTTAATGCCAAAACCATCTTTGTAGAAGAACAGCAGTGATACTATTTAATCCATAGCTGGAGGGATAAGAGAGTTCATACCTTTCCCAAGGGCATTAGTCCAAAAGTGAATGAAACAGTGCAATTGGAATTTAAACTCGTTTACTTTGAGGCCACAATTCAGCACTTTAACCATTACACCACAGGGACTCTCCTATGGGTCAGTAGATCACTGGATTATGGTTGGTAGGTGATTGGATAATGAAATTATTTCTGTGCAAACCAGCACACTGTGATGATTTGCTGTAATATTTATCCCAGCAGACTGCTTCCTGGCATGCACTCACTGAAACTATAAAGCAGTATTGGAATTATATATATATATATATATATATAGTATTATTCAGTCCAGTTAAACCGGAGTTGGGAGTAATTCCATCAGGACAAAAAGAACATTCCAAGTGAACATTTAAATTTTCCTGGTAAAGAGCACAGTGTAACTGACATTACAGAGCAATAATTTCTTTAAGAAAAAACACAACGTCACATTAGGATTATAAATTAATTTCCATCCTGTTATGGGTTTTTGATATAAATCAAAAACACACACACAAAAAAATTAAAGATATATATATATATATATATATATATATATATATATTTATATATACCTTCAAGAAAACACTACTGTTTGTAAATTTCTCCGATGCATTTGGTTTTGTACACACAGGAAATACTAGTTGTATATGGTTTCACTAAAGAAATTGTTACTGCTATAATAATGCATTTAATAAAAAAAATTTATATTATAAAATATATATATATTTATATATAATATATCTAATAATAATATATAATATATAATAATAATATGTATAATATATATATATATAATATATATATATATAATATATATAATAATATAATATATGATAATTTAATACTAGTAGTATATGGTCTCACTAAAGAAATTGTTACTGCTATAATGATGTATTTAATATAAAATTTTATAATATATAATAATATATAATACATATATATATTTATATATAATATATATATATATAATAATATATATATATATTTATATATATATATATATAATATATAATATATATAATAATAGTTGTATATGGTCTCACTAAAGAAATTGTTACCACTATAATGATGTATTTTTTAAAATCCAAAAAGAAAAAGTTCACTCAGTCGATGGAAAAAATGACATTTTTGGCATCATCAGTGGAGTCTTGAAAGGAGATACATTAGCACCCCATTTTGTTTATAGTCTGCTAACACTCGGTACTTCGAGCGTCCACAGATCTAATAAAAGAAAATTATTTTACTTTTAAATGTCAAGAAGCAGACGATATCTCGCAGAAAATGTGTGTCCTGTATATGACATTAAACTGTATGTGATGGTGAGGTTCCAGATCTTGCTTTATGAATTTATGATATCCATAAAATTTGATTTAAAAAAGCAATTGCCCAGTCTACTGGGGCTGTAGAATACACCGACTACTTCTCTGCAGAGGGGTAAGACCCCTTCCCCCAACGAGTGTCCTGGATATGACACTAAACAATCTGATGGTGAGGTTCCAGCAGTGCTGGAGCTTTGGGGAATGCGGAGTACCCCTTCATTGCCATCACTCCCAGGTCCACTCTAGCCCGGCGTGGTAGCACCTGATTGGGCCCTATCTATGGGTTAAATAGAACTAATAGCATACTTATGCTAAACTGAATTGTTTGAGTAAATTGAATAGCTTGAAATAGAAATGTTTTTGACAATTAAACCGTACTTACATTTAAACTGTGTGCTTATGCTTAACTGAATTATTTGAAGAGAACTGCTTTTTGACATTAAAACTGTATTTACACTTAACTGAATTGTTACATATAACTGCTTGAATAGTTTGAAATAGAAATGTTTTTAACAATTAAACTGTGTACTTATGCTAAACTGAATTGTTTTAAATGGAACTGATTATTTACATAAAAATGGATTTGGCATTAAATAACCTACAAAGGTTGATATGCCATAAAACCCAACAAACCAAACCAAACCAAACCAAAAAAGTAATGATGCATCCATTAAAGTAAGTGGTAATTAATGTATTAGTTACCCTTGTAGGAAATAGAATCAATGATGTTATTTGTCTAAATTTCTGAGGTAATTATTATTGGATAAGAAATTTGGTCAGAAGGTACTTCTGAGTGAGATCATCTGGAGGTTGCAGGTTCAATCCTAACAATAGGTAAGAATAACAAGGAATACTTACTAAAACATAACACTTGTACCTGGTCATAGTTAACAGAATTGGAACACTTTACCCTTGTGGTTCAAATAAAGGATTCAGTTTGAGATTCTATATGGACTCCTGAATTAGACACGAAACACCTGAAGAAGGCCGAAGGACATATCGGCCGAAACATTATGATTTTAACAATAAAGATGAGGTCAGTAGTCCGAATATTCTAAGTAACAATAAGAATCAAAGACTTGAGTTCAAGTGTAATATAATGGCAGAGGGATTTCGTTTTATATATCTATTTAGTTAGGATGAGAACCTTTCGGTTAGTGCATGGGTTAGTTAGGTGCAACATAAACACAGGTGTTCACGTGCGCGTGGAGAGGATGTGTCATTCAGAGATGTCAAAATAAAAATCCCAGATAGGAATTGGGACCAGGGTATTTGGGTGATGTCATGCACCCGAAATGTGGGCTGAGATTTGAGAAAAAGCAGTTAGTTGAGTTCTCGCCTCGGATGAAAAAGTTGACTTTCAGAGCTGGGCGAGGCCAGATGACTTTGTGTGCTACAGGTGCCGCATATTGGTTGGGTTGAGAACTGACGATGTAAAAGCAGTCAGCATAGAAAGATTGTGTTTCTCTCACCTCATGTTGAAAAACCTTTAAACTCAAAAAGGTAATAAAGTTTCGTACCTGAACCAATTTCGTAAAGTTTTGTGTTTTTAGATTCCCTGTGTCTATTTCACATATCCGTGTCATGGGTATGTAACACAAGTCCAGGACCAGGCTGACAACATTTCACTTTGTACTAATGTCCTTGGAAAAGGCATGAATCCATCTCTTCTCTTATGGGTAAGATTTGTTTCTTTAGCCTTGGTAAGGCAACTGATTAAAAAGAAAAACTTATTTAAAACCAGTTGTACTTAAAATTGACCTTGTGTCACATTCTGTTTGTAGTAGATGGGTTGTGTAAATGCATAGATTAAATTTTCATAACAAGAGAAACTCTCTGAAATAACCATTCAAGTTCACAGGACTCATTCTTAATAGCAAGCAGTCTAAGAATTAATCTGGTGGGGTAAGGAGTCTGAGACACTGGACATTTCTAGTGCAAGAGGTACGAAAAGAAATTTGGATCTGATGCCGAATTAACTAAGTTACTCTCCAAAAGGATGTTACTAAAAGTATCATTCTCAGTAAGACACTTACTGCCTATGAATGAGAAAGTTATTATGCTATCTGGCATCTTTCTGTTGCCTCAATCTAATCCTACTGGTTGCAATTTCAAGAGAAAACCAACTTAGTCCAGACTCCATTTGATAATATTATAGAGGAAAAGGACTGGTACTCTGGTAACAAGACAGCACTTGTGGCCCAGATTTATCCACCATGAATCCATAATTGCACTTGTGTTTCTTTCAAGCCTGAGTTAAGTTGAATACTTTAATTTAGAAAATAAAACAATTCCAATCTAATAGGCAATTTAATGATATTATATGACTTGTTTAATTTTTATCAACATGTACACCTTTTTTTAAAAATTCATTTAATCATTAATTGTAATATAAATTCTACAAATAGGATGTAACTTCATATCCTAAGTATATTTGATTTTCCCATGATTATTTCATCTGCCTTTTTATTCTTAATTTTATTCTCTCTTAATCAATTTTTGCCCAGTTGGCTGGGGCTGTAGAATACACCGACTGTATCTCTGCAGAGGGGTAAACCCCTGCAACGAGTTTCCTAGATATGACACTAAACAATCTGATGTTGAGGTTCCAGTAATGCTGGAGCTTTGGAGAATATGGAGTACCCTTTCATTGCCATCTCTCCCAGTTTTACTCTGGGCCGAAGTGGTAGCTCCTGATAGGGTCCTATCTATAGGTCTAATTGAACTAAACTGTATACATATGCTAAACTGAATTGCTTGAAATAGAACTGTTTTGATATTTAAACTATCTACTTATGCTAAATTGGAATGTTTGAAATGGAACTGTTTTTGTATGTTAAACTGAATTGCTTGAATTAGAACTGTTTGACTAAATTGAATGGTTTGAAATAGAAATTTTTTTGACAAACTGTGTACTCATGCTAAACTGAACTGTTTGAAAAAGAACTGTTTATTTGTATAAAAATGGAGTTGGCATTAAATAATCTACAAAGGTTGATATGCCATAAACCCCAAACAAACTTAATTTCTTTTCCCCTGAATCTTTTTTTATTCAAACAGTAGGCTGGGGCTGCAGAACATACCAACAGCATCTCTGCTGAGGGGTAAGATCCCACCCTCACGGGTATAACACTTGACAGTTTCTGATGGTGAGGCTCCAGTCTTGAAGCTTTGGGGAATATTGAGTACCTCTTCATTGCCATTACTCCCAAGTCCACTCTGATATGATGTGGTAGTACCTGTTAGGGTCTCATCAATAGATTAGATAGAATTAATTTACCATACTAAAAACCAATTAACTACGTGCAAACAAATGCCTGTTAAATTGAATTATTAGTATTACATAGCAATACTTGGAACCATTTCATTGTGTGCAAATGAATGAATAATGTTGAATATAATTACCAGTGCTAAATAGCAATACTTGAAACCATTTTACTGCATCCAAATAAAGCTATTAGTGTTAGATAGCAATACTTGAAACCATTTAACTGTGTGCAAACAAATTATTATCTACAAACTATTCCTTTACATTCCTGAGTGTTCACCAATAGTTTGGGAGACCAGGGTTCAATCCCAGATCGAGTTATACCAAAGACTCAAAAAATGGTACTTGATACTGCCTTGCTTAACTCTCCGTATTATAAGGTACAGATCAAGGGTAAAGTAAAGCAAGTCAGGGAATGGAGTAGCACCTTCCATAACACTTTGGTGTTGTAGCTGTTGAAAAGGGACCCTTTGGGTCGTCCTGTATATATGTATAAACAGGATTTGGGATTAAACAAACTACAAGGTGGATATGCTGTAATAAGAAAAAAACAACTAACTAACCAACCATCTTTTTTTTATTATTTTCTTTTATTTTTGTATCTTCTTATAAAAGTGACTACTCTGACTGATAACATAGTTCTCTGCTGATTATGAGCAGTGAGCACTACCTTAGCTTGCCCGAGATTTGTTTTTGGTTGAATATCCACTTTCCTTTCTTTGTTTCATGATAGACAGATGTCTTAGAGGTTATAGTATTGATTATTTTACTGATTTGACCTCATACCTACTACTTCTGATTCAATTCACTTTCATGCATTGGTGAAAAATGGCAAAGATGTCTGTTGCATCTGTCTTCAATGAAACTACCATTTTATTATTCATATCTGCTCTTATATAATGCTTCCAATATTCTACCAAAGACAGGAATGTTGCCAGAATATTGCAAATTAGGGGTGAGAGTACCCATAAATTCTTGAAACATCTTCACAACAGATCTGACCAATCTTTTTTTTATGTTTTGCTTGTTAGCTAATTAAAAAAAAAGTTAAATGAATAATATTGGTATAAGGGTTAAAGTTTGCTAATTGGTTCAATCCCAGGTAGAGTCATACCAAAGACCCCCCCCAAATATATATATATATGGTACTTGACGCCTCCTTGCTTAACACTCAGCATTATAAGGTATGGATCAAAGATAAATGGAGCAATCCAGGGAAAGAAGAAGCCCCCTCTCCTACACCTAGGTGTAGTAGCTATTGAAAAGAGAGCCTTCACATCACCTTCGACTATGGTCAGCCAACTTACTTATATATATATATATATATATATATATTAGTGTGTTTGTGTGTGTGTTTGCCAATGGCCCGGGAAACCAGGGTTCAATACCAGGTCGAGTGATACCAAAGACTCAAAAAATGGTACTTGATGCCGCCTTGCTTAGCACTCAGCATTATAACGTACAGATCAAGGTTAAATGGAGCAATCCAGGGAAAGGAGTAGCACCCTCCCCTACACCTTGGTATAGTAGCTATTTTAAAGGGAGCCTTTGGGTTGCCCTTGACTATGGTTGATTAACTCATATATATATATATATATATATATATATATATATATATATATATGATAATAAAATTAATATGAAGAAACAGATTAATGAATTTTGTAATATAAATAATAAAAAAAGTCAATTTTAATGCTCAACACTCATTTTTATTGACCAACAATTCATAATGACACAAAAAAAAAAAAAGAAAAAAAAAGAAAAAACAGAAAAGTAAAGATGTTGCTGATAGCATTTTATGACTAGATACTGTGTTCAACACTGGCGAGTCCTTTCTATGTCCAGCCAATTTATTTGTCTGCAGCAGTTCAGTTATCAAATTACCAGCCAGAGAATTTAAACCCCCAAATACTTGGGGAGGGGCAATAGATATGTGGCAACAGTTAACAAAAATAACTTTCTTTTAAGCAAGCATATTTTCACAACATGTATCTTCTGAATTCAAAATCCTCCAGAGCACTTGTTTAAATATATTGACTCGTAAAAACAGTATTGAAAATACCAATGAAGAAAATCATTTTAAGCATTGGAAAGTGTGGTACTGTTTTTAAGGGAAAGTAATAACAGTCTAAATTTTTTGTATATAGTTTTTGTAAAGCAAATTTTTTTTCTTTAAACTCTTTCAGTAGATCAAAGTAATCTGCACCAGGATAAAAGAGAGCATAATCCCTACCCTCTATTCAAAAAGCTAAATATTTTACAAGTCAGGTGTGAATAAACACCAAAGATAAAAAGTTAAGCAGTTTTCTACATTTATGGGGAAAATTATTCATATATATATTTATATATATATATTTTGGAGGTAAAGGAAGAAAAGTTGATCATTATATTATTATTAATTGCTACTGTAAATATTTATATATGTATATATACATAGAAAAATGTATATATACTATTTATATGTACACATACAGACTCACATGCATACAGTAAAGAATCCTGCCCTTATATTCATCCTATCTTAGAATCTAACCTGCTGTACCCCAGTAGTCAGTTTATTAGCTGACACACGTTGCTATTTACAAACTGATAACAAGGCAACATCTTAGCCAAGCATCGATTTTGTTATATCCGATATTCAGCCTATATATGATACATAGGTAGACCATTATGAGTGTATTTGATTCTTACTGAGTGCCCCATACTTCTGGCTTTGTACCATAACTAAGCTTTGAAAATAATTACTTAGGATACCTGAGGCTCACAGGGTTAAAGACATTTCGAAAAAAAAAAAAGTTTTTTGTAATTTTTTTCTTTATTCACATCTATAAAAGCTTTTGATGTAACATTTCATTGCAACTATTGAATAATCAAAAAACAAGATCTTATAAAAATCTGTATGGGAGCTCTTTAGTCTTAATAGCATACAAACTGATACATGGACAACAACAATTACAAGTAATAATTTAATGAAATACAAAATAATACCATTCAAAGATATTTAGGAAAATGACATAAAATTACTAATATAAGTATTTTGAATGCGATTCAGGAAAACTTAGATTAAAAACTAAAGCATGTCTTTCTTTCACAACTACTTCCTCAATACTTTTTTTTTTGGAGGGGGTGGGAAACGAAAGTTATCAAAAATTTTGGGAGAAAATATTGAGGAATAAATTATAAAATTAATAAAATAATGAAATTTTAAATGATTTAGATTTTAGATTTTGAAATAAATTTGTTGGCTTGTAATCTCAAATATCTATCTGTATAAATTTGAGCATTTATTTAGTTTGTTTGAAACTATCAAAAAGGAAACAATTATTGTTAAAATCAAGCAATTATTCACAAGTTCAGTGAAATAGTAATAAATGAATATGCACAAAACATGTAAAACTACCACGAAATAACAATGTAGCACAGCTTATATATCTATTAGAACTGTTATTAATGATTTTATACAAATTTCTAGATTGTATCCTAGATTGACAAATATTGATACGTACATATCTAAAATTATAAATTATATGGTTGCTATCAGAAAGTGATGTTAGATTTTGATTCAGATAAAAATAGCCATTTTTTTATTTTCAAAAATTTTTGTTTTTAGCCACAGTAGCAAAAAGGGTTGACAGCACCCCCCATTTCTATCTACTTTCATCATGTACTTCTATCAATGTGAAAAAAAGAAAAAAAAAAGAAAAGAAATAAGGCAATAAAAATATTTTTTATACATATCACCTGATTATTACCTAATCTTAACATCTTTATTTCACAAAAGGTATAAAAAAAGGCTTCTCAAATGTCATCAACATTTATCAATTAACAAATTAGATTTAAGAAGAAAAAACGAGCTGCATACAAATAAAGATCTATATAGATCTATAAGATCAATAAAGATCATAATTTTTTCGGGCCGTATTAAGAGCATAATCAGCATAAGTTTCTCTCTCATCATCTCCATCAAATTTAGAAAAAATCTTAGCATAAAATTTTCTCTCAAACTCTTTATGTACATTCATGTAGAAATTTCTATTGGACAATTTTTCATAATAAAAAGTAATGCCTAAAGTACAAGTGTAGCCTACCATAAAGATGAAAAAAAAAAAAAAAAATTAAATCAAAATTATTTTTCAAAGACTGCCATTTAGATTATTTTATTCATTTTAAGCTATCACTTGACCAAAGACACTGAAATAATGGAATGCTTGAAGCAATCTCAAGGATTAAAAAAAAAATAATGAAAACTTGTGTATAAGCAAATATATATTAAGTTGCTATTCATAATCTGTAATCTGTACATATACTAATGTGAGTTTTTAAGAGCTATACAACTTTCTTCACACCATAAATCATTCAAATTTCCTTTAATTTAACAAAACTTGCAAATATCATTCTGTACACATTCATTTTTTAAAATTTATTTTTGCTTTCTTATTTATTTTTCATTTTTTTTTTTTCATTTTCTACTCAAACTCTTATTAATATGGCAGATCTGATGAAAAGATAAAAAATGCATGGAGGTGTGAGATCACTTGTTTTCATTGCTGGCAACTTTTTCCTCGGTGCTAGTTGATTCTGTCAAGGAATTTACTGGGGGTTGTTCAGTTACTGATCCAGATGCTTCGAGGAATGACACAGAATTTGCTGGAGAGGTTAATGATTCTTGGCGAGGTGACAGAACTAATATATCTTCGGGAGATGGGTTTGTAGTAGATTCATCAGTGCCAGCCCAAGATTGTGACATTTGTATGGCTGGGGGTATAGATGCAGATTTATTTTTCGGACTGCTCAGGGGTGAGGGCTTGTCATGTAGTGTGAATGTCCCCGACCTACGTTTTACTTTGGACTCCATAGACCCATCCCCTGTGACGGAGGACGATAATTGATCTCCTCCACCATCTTTGTGATCCCAGTGCTTAGGTGACCTAGAAAACCTGCGAGTCGGATCTGGCGATCCAGACTCGCTGCCAGAGGGAGAACAGCTATACATCTTCAGGATATTTTCTTGTGAGCCAGAAAGTTCACTCTGACTCATACGCCACTTTAGCTCATCAAATTCCATTGAGAGCCTCTTGTTTGCTCTGGTTTCTTTGTTAAATTTACGCATGAGGCTTTGACACTTTTCATTTAGTTGTCTGAAAAGAAAGAAAAAAAAAGAAGAAAAATGTTTTTGTTAATAATATTACTCTTGTTACTAATAAAATCATAACATATTACATGGCACCAAAACAACAAAATAAGCCTTTTTTCTTTATTCTAACAATCTCTATACCACAATTTTTTTGGTCAGCAAGAAAGTCACTAGTATTTTGACTTTTTAATGTTGGTCATAATCTAAACAAATAGCCAATGGTATTTTTTGTGAGGTAAGGGAAAAGACCTGTCAGGTGTTTTCTTTCACATTTTTTTTACCATTTGATCTTCAGTCACTCTTTGTTCTTCAAATCATTTATATTTCCATCTTCACTTATCTCCCATCATCTTATCATTTTTAAGTATTTTTTTAAAAAACTAAATTCCCTGGATTTATAAGTGTAATATGTGTAAACATATCTATCTATGTATTAGTTTATTAGATAATTAGGGCCTATTATAGAAAGAGTAAATGTGCTGTATCTGTATTATGTTGATCTCATCTAACAATGTTTCACTAAGAGAACATTTCTCTGTATTTTGAATCAGTTAAAAATCTAATGAATATATTTATTAAAGTATGCAAAAAAGAAAATTTTAGGATTACAAAGATATAATACAATAACTTTAAAGTCAAATTTAAAAATGGTTTAAAAATAGATTTAAAAACAAGTGTTAAAATACAAGCATATAGATCATAACTGCCAGTTTCACAATTTTTTGATCATCAGGTAATTTGGAATTGTTGTGACACAATAATGGGTGTATATGTATGTATATATACGGATGTATGTGTGTGGGTCTCTGTGAGTGTTCGTAGATGGGTGGCCAAAGAAGGGATCTTATCTTCAACATCTTTGATCAGTATCAGAGTATCTAGATCTTCCTTTGTCTATTTTGGCATGAAGACCACACAAAGACCTGTGCCTGTGTGAACTTGCAAGATTGGAAGTGGGGTGGGTGGAAAGAACAAAGGACATTGGTGAGTTAGGAGTGGGACTCCTGCAGTAAGAGAGTCACACATTCAGGGTCCAGGATGCAGGGCCGGCAGTCAAAAATGGGACATCAAATAGTGAAGATGATGACCAGAGATGAATCAGCATTTTTGGTACCTGTGTAGGATTTTTGCCAAGTTCTCGCAAAAGCCACACACACACACACACAGAGTGCCAAAAATGTCACAAACTTCACCTTCTTATGTTTTGCTGTTCTGAATCCGTGTTTTGTCTTTTCTTCCTTTTACCCACTGTTAGTTATTGTTAATTTTTGTTCAACTTGTGAAATGCCCACTCGGCCGGATTTGAGAGGTAATAACGGGGTCCATACTACTAGACAATTGGCCAACAAACAAACAAACTAACCGTGTGGGTTATTTTGTATTGTTTCAATTTTGAATTTATTTATACTTATGAAAACTGAATGTAACTGTTTACCACCTCTGCCCTCCTGTCCATTAAGTCATTAAAAAAAAAATTAAAAAAAACAAAAGTAAAATGCACAAACATGCATACAGAGTAAGGATAATAAGGTCTCAAAAAGTTTGGCTTTAGGTGATCCATACTGTGATTTTAACCTGGAGTACATACATAGTTCTATACCATAAAAATAAGTATAGAATATTACTTACTTTTCATGATCTGATTTAATTTGTAAAATAGCCTCCAAATTTTCAATTTTCTGCTGCAGGAGAGTTATTTTTTCTAGGGCAGGTGGTAATTCTTCAAGCTGTCAAAAAAAAAAAAAAAAAAAAAAAATTCAGAAATGAGAAATTTAATTCATAGGATTATAAAACTGAGACTCCTCACCAAAGTATTTGTTTAAATAATCAGATATAAATTTTAAACCATTGAAGACTTTATAAGATTCAGCCATACTTATTATATAGATATCTACTTTAAAAAATCATTAAAGAATATTTATACATAAGAAATCTGGCTTGGTTAGTGTCTGATAGATTTATGAATTGTGGGAAGGAAGTAAAATTGTTTTGCTCCAATTTTTATGTATAAAATTGAGAAAGGAGAGATAAATGATTAAAAGAAAGTATAGAAATGTAGGGAAATAAAGACAATTATAGGAAATAGTTAAATGAATTTATACTAAGCAAGAAAAAATAGGTGACTAGTCAACAAGGTTTTATGATGATATGGCAATGACATGTGGTAAATGAATGATAAGAAGATGGGAGATAAGTGAAGATGGAAATATAAATTGTTAGAAGGACAGGGAGTGATTCTGATATCATTTAATAATAATCTTCAATTTGATGTGGGCAACCAAAAATATTTGCATATTAAATGCAAGTGTTTAGTTTGGTTTGGTTTTGTGGCATATCAACCATTGTAGGTCATTTAAAGCCAAACCCTGTTTATGAATAGACATAAAATATAAATGATATGTAAACACATTTTGTTGATAACATTTTTTAAATGAGTTTGAGCTCAATTTTTGGCACAGAGTTAAATGGTTTCAAGTTTTGCTATCTAATAGAAATAATTCTATTTACTATTAATCATTTGTTTGCACACAGTTAAATGGTTCTAAGTATTGCTATGTATCACTAACAATTCAATTAAACACCAGTCATTGGTTTACACACAGTTAAATGATCAAATAGTTCTATAGGACCCGATCAGGTGCTACCACTCTGGGCCAGAGTGAACCTTGGAGCGATGGCAATGAAGGGGTAGTCTGCATTCCCCAAAGCTCCAGTATTAATGGAGCCTTACCATCAGATTGTTTAGTGTCATATCCTTGATGCAGTCATACATACATACTGGGACATGAAAGTAAGGGTATAAAAATGATAGACTAGCAAGAAAGTGGTTGGTTGGTTTTATGGTATTTCAACCCTTGCTGGGTTAATACTGAAGTTAGACTTTTTTTTCCAGGCAATTATATGATGTTTTAAAAAAATCATAGGTTCAGGTAACCATTCTTAGTACAACTAATTCATACACAGTTATATAGTTTCAAGCATTCCAATTGAATATTTGATTTATAGACAGGACTTTAACAGGTTTTGACATTTATCATATTTACCAACCCCTCCGCTCGGGTAGGACATGACACAAGGTCAATTTTTAAGTGGAGTTTAACAGGTTTGAATTCAGAGTTTTCCTTCTCCTAGACTAGTTGCCTCACCAAGGCTGAAGAACCTAGTCTGCCCTACTATTTACCCATAGCTGGAGGGAGAATAATTGGACTCATACCTTTCCCAAGGGTATTAGTGCTATGTGAAATGCAATCAGTCTCGTCCAAGATTTGAACTCGTGTCGCTGTGTCCATTTCCTACGACTGTAACCATTACACCACAGGCACCTCCATTTTGACATTTATAGAGATACAGTAGAGTTTTAAGTGTTAGGATTTTTCTAAAATGATAGGAAGGGATTTTTTATTTATTTTTTTTTGTCATCATACAACGTGTGAAAGCATGTGCGATACTGTGTCCTCATCAGCCGCCAACCAGTGTTATCACCCTGGTTGATGGCTGATGAGGACACAGTATTACACATGCTTTCACATGTTGTATGATGAAAAAAAAATAAAATAAAATAATTAGATCTACAACAAAGGAGGTCCCACATTAAACTAAATGTGACTTTAATAGTATAAAATAAATATGAAGTGATGAATTAAAGAAAATTACAGATTAAAAAAAATACAAGTGATGAAGTAAAAGAATTATTTTTGGTGTTTATACCATTTTTTTCAGGAATAGGAAATGGTCATGCTTAGAAGTAATTACACTCACCTGTTTTTCAAGTTCTATTTTTTGGCTCCTCAGGTCATGGATTTCACCATTTCTCATCTCCAATACAGTCTTTAATGATTCAATTTCACGAGGAAGATCACGATAAGGTGACAAAGCAGTCTAAGGAAAAAGAAATGATTAGTTACAAATTATGAATTAATAACTAGTACAATTAATGATTATTTTTAATTTGACATAGGCAACCAAAAATATTTGCATATTAAATGCTAATGTAATAGTAATGACAGAGTAAAATTGAACTAGGAAACTAAGATGAAATTCTGTTCTGGGCTGTTTGCATTTCACTTTATGCTAATTTCCTTCAGAAAAGCATGAATTCATTTCTTCTTTATTCACCTATGGTTAAAAGATAAATTAGACTGAGGTTTCTAGTCTTGGTAGGATGACTGATCAAAAGGAAAACTGAATTCAAGTCCCTTACTAATATTTTATGGGTCAGATGGCAGACTTTGGGGAAGGCCTGAATTCTGCACTAAACTAAAAAAAACAAAAACTGATGTGACTGAGGACTAATTAGCATTATATAAATATATAATTAGCATCATAATTTGAGTTTTGTTTAACAATATATCAAGCTCTGTGGGTCACTTAATTCCAAGAAAAGTTAAATTGGTTTTGTCTTCTATGTGGGTTTTATGGTTTAGAGAATAGGTTTTTATGATAGTATTTGATTATATTTGGCCAGATTTTGGTGAAAAGGTGTTTTTTTTTGTGTTGAAAACTCAAGATGTTCTCTAGTTTAGTTTGGTTGATTTCTTCAGTTTGTAGGGTTTTATGCTATATCAACCCTTGAAGGCCACTCAATGCCAAACCTCATTTATACACATATCAAACCTCAGATTTCCAAACGAATACTTAGTAGATAACATTCTAAACAAGCCAGAGCTCACCTGCCTACACACAATCAATCAGCTCCAAGCACAGCTAGATAACATCAGCAATTTGTTTGCACATAGTTAAATGATTATACTTATGATTTGTAAACATTTTGCTAATAACATTCTTAAACAAGTCTGAGCTTATTTTTTCACAGTTAAATGATTTCATGTATCTCCATCCAATACGAATCATTCTATTTATTTTTAATTGTTTGTTTAAACACAGTCAAACAGTCATGAGAACTGCTACACACTATCAACAATTTAACATCAGTCATTTGTTTAGCATCATAGAGAAATTATAATGATTAATGTAATCATGAATGCAGACCCTATATTATTATGCAGACCCTATATTATTAAGTTACATATTACAGTGAAAATTGCTTTAATTATTATGAACATAGTAATACTGTTTATTATTTAATACTGTTTTATTAACAAATACCACTATGATGAGCTATTTTGGTTGTTATTTTTCCAACTGTTGTCCTCATCTTTATTGTGGTGAGTTGAAATACAATGTTTCAGCTGCTGTATGCTCTGGCCTTCCTCAGGTGTCCCTTGTTTATCTGGGCATAGAAATGATTCAACCTGGGAAATAATCTTTAAAGATGAAGGCAACAGTCCCCCTACCCCCAAAAAAACCACAACCAAAATAATACACATCAAACCTCATCTCAAAAATTCAGACAGATAATATTCTTGTTGTGTTATAACATACAAGAATTGAATTAATTTAGATTCCAAGCCAATATCAAACAACTGTAAATTTCAAGTAATTTATAATATAAACAAACAGAAAAAAAGCACTAAAACACAGACAAATTAAGCATATTTATTATCTTTCATCAATTTCATGCATATAACTTGGGAGTGAAATATTAATGGACGGTATCTCTCAGAAGTTATAATTGGGACTACCATAATTATTTGTGTATAAAACACTCACTATTTTACCAGAGTTTTCAGCCCAAAAGTTAGGGTTGCATAGTATGAGAAATATAATTAACTTTTTCCCACACCATACTTGGAATAGGATGACCAAAAGTAATTTATGTCTATAGTCCAAATTAATGTATTTTAAACTGTTGCAGAGAAATATCTAATAGAATTGTAATTTTGTTTCTTTTATGAGCTTCTTTTCACCAAAAGATTGTTGCATTTTTGTGTAAACATTTCCATATGTCTTCTCTAAGTATTGTATAAATTTTAAGACACAATGTAAACTATATAAATTCTTAATCAGTACAAACCAATAAAATGTTGAAAAAATGATAAATTTTGGTTAAATTTAGCTGATACAAATTCTATAAAGTCAGTGTGTATTATACACAAAAATTAATTTTTCTAGAATTTGTGTATTATACACAAATAATCATGGCAAATAAAATTTAATTCCATTAAAAAGTTTATCTGCCAAACAAACACAAAACAAAATACTAACCTGGACTCTTACATTAGCCTCTTGTTCTAGGGCCTCTTCACACATCCTGGCACGGTTTCTGAACTCTTCACATTCACATCTCAGAGATTCTACTTTTTCCTAAAAAATGAATTTTAAAAAGTCTCTGTTTAAACAATCATCTGGAAAACAATCTAAATCTGTCAAAACAATCAACTTTGGAAAATTGTTCATGTATCAGTCATAATTATTAGGTAAAAATTTACTTCAAATATCAAAAGCAATCTTACAGAATATGAAGAATTTAAATATTTGCCTTGGTTTTCTGCATGAAGTAGGTTTTAACATAAGACTTATTTTTTGTAAATTGGAGATTCCTCTGAAGTATAGGTTAGTAGGGTCAAAGGATATCTCAGGTAATAAGCCTGACTGCTGTCTGGAAAAGTGCTCCCTGAAGTTAAGCTCTTTTTAAAAAAATTATAAGATATGAAGCATTTGACCCCCCCCCCAAACATTTTATCTTTTTTTATCAATGTTCAATGTTGATATTTCTTGAGTTTTTATATATAAAATTGCAAGAAATCAAACAATAATCCATTATATATGGTCTAATCTTGAAATATTTTTGTTTGAAAAAGGAAAATTAAAGTATTTTCATGTTTTTTTTTTCTTTTTTTATAAGTTAAAATTAAGTACATGACTGTTTTGACTCCAATTTGTTCAAGAATGCATTTGATAAAGATAAAAAAAATCAGAAAAGAAATATTCTTCTGTACTAATTTCAGTTTAGAAAAATGAATTTTCTTCTTACCGATAAAGTCATCTTAATGCTTTCAAATGTGTGTGTTATCTCCTCTAACTTGTCCCTGTGTTGGCAATGTAAATCTAAAAATAAACAAATAAACCATATTATTATTTGTTTGTTTGTTATGCTTCCATGGGCATCTCCTTTTTTTAGTATCTTCAAACATGAACTTTTAAAAGAAAAAAAATCTTAGCACAGAAAATATACAATATTAATATAAAGATCAAATTATGTTAAATATTTTATGTGATAATTCTCAAAAATGCCTCCTAAATTTCTTTTTTTTTTTACCTTTATTTCTGAATTCCTCTGATTCAATTAAGCAATTTGTTCCAATGTTCTAACACAAAAATTATTCGAACTAAATTTATTCTTTTTACTAAGGAGAAGCTCAAGTTATGAAAAATATTTCATATCTTTCCAGTATTTGCTTTCATTTCAATTTTTAGCAGTTTTTAAAAGGTTTATTTAATTTCCATTACAACAAAGTGTTTCAATCCACAACAATGAGCAAAAAGCATGGTTCAATAATCATCTTTACCTCAGGTTAGTGAGCTAGGCTAAAAAGACCATTGTTAGTGAGTATGGTTCTCACTGGGTGCCACATATTCATGGTCTTGTGTCAAATAAGTTAAGCCTAAATGGCTGAATAAAAAGCAGATATGTAGTCTACAAAAATAAGCATACACTAGATTTATGGTCATGTCATTCTTAAAGTAAAGGTTCCTACCAGAAGTTAAGCAATGATGAGCCTGCTTAGTACTTAGATGGGTGACCACTTAGGAACAGAAGCATAAGCAACCGGAGGCTTAAAAAAAAGCTTCTACCCATTTTTTTCTACTTCTTTACTAAATATCATTTTACATATTTAAGAAAGACTTACCTTCCATTTGATTTTCATGCTTCCTTTGTAAAGTGCGAATTGCTTCAAGATGCGTTAACCGTAAGTTATCCATATTATTTTTGTGCTCAGCTGCCAAGTCTGATTTCTATGGAGAAAAAAATAATTAGAAGTTGAAAACTTGTTACATCTGCAGGAGTTTAGGTTATATATTAGTAAGGTTATATATAAGTAAGTAAAGTTGGCGACCATAGTCAAGGGCGACCAGAAGGCTCCCTTTTTCAATAGCTACTACACCAAAGTGTAGGGGAGGGGGCTACTCCTTTCCTTGGATTGCTTCACTTTACCCTCGATACGTACCTTATATTGTTGAGTGTTAAGCAAGTAGGTATCAAGTACCATTTTTAAAGTCTTTGGTATGACACGACCTGAGATTGAACCCAGGTCTCCCGGACCATTGGCGAACACTCTATATAAGTAAGTAGGTTATATATTAGTAAGGTTTTCCAAGCAGTGATTGTGTCAATTCTACTATATGGATGCAACATATAGATGCTGACTAAGCATATAAAGAAAAAGCTAGACGGAAATTACACAAGAATACTACAAGTCATATTGAATAAATTCTGGAAGCAACATTTCACAAAATAGCTGCTGTACAGCCAGCTACTTCCCATCTTTAAAACCATCCAAATAAAATAGACAAGACATGCAAGACACTGCTGGAGAAGAAAGAACAAACTCACAAGTGACATTCTTCTATGGACCCCTTCACATGGACGTGCAAGTGTTGGATGACCAACTAGAACTTATCTACAATAGCTCTGTATGGACACAGGCTGTCATCTAAAGAACCTTTTGGAAGTGATGGATGATAGAGACAAATGGCAAGAAAGTCAGGGAAATTTGTATTAACAGCACGAATTGATGATGATATATTACTAAGATTATATATAAATTATAGATTAGTAAGTTATATATTATTGGGTTATATATAAGTAAGTTGGTTGACAGTAGTTGAGGGCAATCCAAAAGCTCCCTTTTCAATAGCTACTACAGCTTTCCTTGGATTGCTCCACTTACCCTTGATCTGTACCTTATAACGTACTATAGAGTGTTTGGCAATGGCCTGGGAGACTGGGGTTCAATCCCAGGTTGAGTCATACTCAAAAAATGGTACTTGGTGCTTCGTTGCTTAACATTCAAAATTACAAGGTACAGAACAAGGGTAAGTGGAGCAATCCAGGAAAAGGAGTAGTGCTCTCACTTACACTTTGGTGTAGTAGCTATTGAAAAGTGAGCCTTTGGGTCAGCCAACAACAACATACACTGATCATAAATTTATCCATTTTACATTATTGCAACAACAAATATAGGTAACTCTGAGGTATATTTTTGTAAGGACTTATAAGTTAATAAATATTGTTGCAAGGTTAATGTTTATGGGTCCCCTAGTGGCCATTGCTTAAACTACAAATATAAACATAATAACCTGAATTATTTAAAAGTCTTAATTTTCTAGGAAATTTTTATTTCTATGTCTACTTTGTTTTTGTTAACAAAATATTATATCATCCAGGTCTGAAATTCAAACTACTTGCACTGTCTGTATTTTTATAGTAATAACTGTTGTACTACTATTCACCTTTACAAAATCTAGTGAATAACCTATATCAATAATTCAGAAGATTTTGTCTGTCTATCCTCTTTAGACATAAGAAATAGTTTGAAGTAGAGGTTCCAAATTTGTTTTGTTTATGTATTAAATACAAGAGAGGATTTAAATAATTAAAAATGTTTTTTTTTCATGGGAAAAGGCAGGATTTGTGTGGTAGGGAATTTATAATAAACCATTAGTAGGAAGCCATGTTGCTACAAGATATAACTAACTGTACAGAATTGAAATTTCCAAAGAAAAAAAATAAAAAGCAAACAATTGTCTAGCTAAAATAATTATTTATATTTCATCATTGTTAAATCATACTGAAAGTACCAAGTTCCCTGATTCTCTTGTCATCTATTCCCAACATCCATTACGCTTGGTAGGTCTTCTAGACTGCATTCAGTGTCCACACAAAGCTAATATATGTAAGTCCATGCTGGTTGGCTAACACTGGTGTGTCCATGAGTAGGAGTCCATAAGAGAAAAATTATGAGTTCATCCTTACTTCTCTAGCAATGCTCCACTGTTATATAATTACGGAATGATTTTTTTATATTAATCATTTTTCGTTAATTATATTTTATCATTCAGTTTGGTTGGGCTATGAACTATTTGGCTCTTAGTCCAGGTGCACAGACATTGGGTACAGTTTATGCTTGTGCGCAGATGATATGACAATCACAATTGTCATAATAAACCCCAGATAGAAAATGGACTGGAGTATGAATGACGTCATGCCCGGAAGCGATGGGCTGAGAATTTGGGTATTTTGAAAAACATGTCAGTTGGGTTTTTACTGTGGGCCAGTCGAGTTGGTAGTTTACTGGGGACCAGTCCAGTTGGTTGTCTAATGGGGACCAGTCGAGTTGGAAAGTTGACTTGGGCCATGTCGAGAGTTGAAGTTGAGTTAAGACGATGGTGTTGAGAAGTTGAAGTCTGACCATGGAGTTCTGCAGATCTCTACCGACAGAGATCTTTAACACTACGGGATGTGCAGCATGTTTGTGGGTTCCGACTAGGCATTTGGGAGTTTTGTTAGTATAGAATGATTATGAAAGACTTTTAAGAATTGTGTCTCTCTCTCCTCGTGTCGAAGAATCGAACTCAGAAGTCCAGAAGTTAATAAATGTTCCTATCTGAACAACAGAGTTCGCCTGAGTATTTGTATCCACATGCATTTGTTAATGTGTTTCTGCCTTGTATTTCCCTGTATTTGAAAATGTATTTGTATATGTACCGTCAGATTGAAATATCATTAAGGTTATGGTTGTTGTTGATATCACCAAGTTATACAACACCACATGTCTTCTTCATCTTACTTGGACGGTTTGGGAAATTAAATTAAAGCAGCTGTACAGTTGCTTTTAGGTGGGGTTCAAATACTGGACGAGACTGATAACATTTCACATAGCACTAATACCCTTGGGAAAGGTATGAGTCCAATTATTCTCCCTCCAGCTATGGGTAAATAGTAGGGCAGACTAGGTTCTTCAGCCTTGGTGAGGCAATTAGTCTAGGAGAAGGAAAACTCTGAATTCAAACCTGTTAAACTCCACTTAAAAATTGACCTTGTGTCATATCCTGCCTGAGTGGAGGGGTTGGTAAATATGGTTAGGTGGGGTGCTGCTTTCAGAATTTGTTCAAAATAGCACATAGCATTCTTGTATAGTTTCCATCTAGCTTTTTCTCCATATGTTTAACATAAAGGTAGTACTGACAAAGTTACACCTTGAAAGAAATCTTATTTTATTTTATCAGAGAGATTTCCATGATTGATAACCTGTCAATAGCAGTCAATGCCTTTGCTAAGTGTATGCTGACATCACTTTCAGTAGATGAGATATTGCTGCCAAAGTATGTGAACTAGTTTAATAATTTCAGAAGCTTGGTACTTAAAGTGGAGATAAAAACATTACTAATTAGATTTATAGGAAGTTTTTCAAACTAGAAATATAAAATAAATACCGTGTTATTCCTTAGGACAAACACTTCAAACTAAAAAAAGCTTTAAACCTATAAATTTCTTTAGTGTCAAGCACTCCTCAAATCTCTCTACGAAACTGAAATTTTCACACAATTTTAACATTATAAAGAAAAAATATTATTCCTTCTTGGGAAAGTAGGGGCTCAAAAACAATAATCTGCAGGAGGCTATATAGTTGAAAGATGTTACTAAGTTTACAGAATTTCAATTTCCAAGTTTCAAAGGAAAAAAAAATTAAATTCCTTGTTTTAGTAAAATAATTACTAACATTTAATTAACCATTAAAATTAGGTTTTATAGGTTGTGTTTCAATATGAAAATGCAAAACAGTTGCAGAGCATTATTGCTTAGTTAGGATTAATAATCTGAACAAGAAACAAAAATATTTAAATCAATAATCTTCTGAGTACTAATCACTTAAAATATTTCTCTCTAAAACTTCATGAACATTTTAACTCCATAAAATAAATCTCCTCTGTTATGCAGATTTCTCTTTTCATAGGCACAATTAATGCCTGTATATTGTGTAAATTTTTAACAAACATTGTAAAATAGATATTTTATAAAAAAAAAATCAAATGACCAATGATAAAAGAAAGTGTAAGATATTCTAGTTTTTTTAAAGCAAGAAAGAGTGGTAATTAAATTAACAAATTCAGAAATGTTTAATTTCTTAGTTACATATCTAATTTGTTTCACTTTGACATAAGAAGTTACATGAGACTACAGGATAATTATAATTCTAAAGGTACTTATGATATGATGGTTATCAACATAGAAAATAGATATAATAACAAGAGTCCAAGCCCTGGAAGAGGCTGTTTGCATTTCATATAGTGCCAATACTCTTAGAAAAGGTAGGAATCCAACTATCCTCACCTATAGGTAAATAGTAAGACAGGTTGGGCCCTTTAATCTTGATATAACAAATGATCAAAGAGATGTAAAACTCTGAATTCAAACCCATTAAACTTAATAAAAAATTGATCTTGTGTCATGTCCGGGGTGAATACATATAAAACTATAGTCCCAAAAAATGTAGAAATGTTCATTGATAAGTAGCCGTGTATAATGTATATCTTGATCAATGTTGAAAAATATATTATCTGAAGACTTCATTAGGGTGTCTATAAACAGTTCTAGGATTATATATCTCTAGCAGTTTCATTTAACTTGACTGTGGAAACAATATTTATCAGCTCACTCACTGACTTATGATCTAGTCACCTTAAAAGCATCAGTTCCCATCAGATCACTAAAGTTAAGCAGTGATGAGCCTTATTCAGTTCTGACATGGTTGACTACTCAGGAACAAAAAGTAATGTAAGCAACCCAAAGCCTGTAAGTCAGACAAAGCAAAGCTTAGTAAATAACATTTACTACCTTACCATCACAGCACTAAGAAATTGTTTTAATGTTGTATAACAACATTAAAACAATTTCTTTGATCCAAGTTATGATTTCTTATACTTAATGGGTGGCTACTTACTCATACGATTTGATGAATAATAATTTCAACCTTGATTGCTTTTCTCTTAATCTGTTGTTACTGTAAAGTAGGAAAATATAATCCAATCTTTTTTTCATGTTAATCAAACTAGGTCAGAGGTAGGGAACTTTGAAATTCTAAACAATCAACTGTAGCTGTCTGCTGTCTTTTTGAAAGAACTATTAAAATTGTGCATCACCACTTAATAACCTTATATCCTGATTGAAAGTCATTAAAAGATTAAAGTTTTTAAAAATTTCTTTTAAGTAGAATGAATTTATAAGATTCCTGTTTATAATAGCAACAAAGGCTGGGTTTATTTAATGACATCAACTTTTAGCCAAGGGCAGATAATCAAATGTATACGAAAATGTTAATTCTTAAAGTCAATCATTGAAAGAATAGAAAATGCATAGCTATCAAGAATGGCAAGGGAAATTTTCTGAAATAGCTATTCAGTCTCATGGCCAGCCATCTTAAGAATGAATCTAGCAGGGGAGGGATGCCTGGGACAGTGGTGGGGAACTTTTCATGTTTAAAGCTCAAATTGAAAATTATTTGACAATTACCAAGGCTATACTCAATAAAATTCTAAAACAAAATTTGATGTATCAACAATGATGTATTTACCCAACCCCTTCACATAAGCTGGATGTAACACAAGGTCAATTTTTTTCCTACTAGACAGGTTATCAAGGTTAAAGAGCCCAATCTGCCCTACTTTTTACCCATAGCTGGAGAGAGAATAGTTAGATAGTATACCTTTCCTAAGGGTATTAACACTGTCAAGTTGTTATGTCCATTTTCTATGACAGAAACCATTATACCACAAGTGCCTCCAAATCAATGAGTTCAAACTTTATATATATATATATATAAAACATAAACTATTAATATATACTGCTTAAAAGAATAGATACGAGACCGATAAAATGAAACGCAGTTTCTTCCAGGCTGCGGTCGTGTCGATACTGCTATATGGATGCACTACTTGGACGCTGACTAAACGGTTGGAGAAGAAGCTAGACGGCAATTATACAAGAATGTTGCGAGCAATATTGAACAAGTCCTGGCAGCAACATCCCACAAGGCGCGAACTATACGGTCACCTACCACCTATCATAAAAACTATACAAGCTAGACGAACCAGACATGCCGGACACTGCTGGAGAAGCAAGGACGAGATCGTAAGTGATGTACTCCTGTAGACCCCTGCATATGGCCAATCAAAAGCAGGACGACCAGCTCGAACATTCATATAGCAGCTATGTGATGATACGGGATGTAACCCTGAAGACCTGCCAGAGGCGATGAATGATAGGGAGATGTGGAGAGAGAGAGGGTCAGGGATATCCGTGCTAGCCGCACGACATGATGATGATGCTTAAAAGAAATTTTAAAAAACTATTTTTATTACACAGAATATTCAGACTATTGACTTCATCTTCAAAAAATTATCAAACTTATCTCAGAAATTTTGACAAATAAATACTTTAGTAACTTTTTAAAGACTTTTTTTTTAAAGATTTCCTCTTTTTACTAGAAAGTGATATCACATTCTAGAGTGGAGGTATTTGATTTTAATTGATCTCTTGACAAGGCCGCACTTGATAGTTTTGAAGGCTATAGATTCTCCACCCATGGACAAAGACATTAGATATTTTAATTACAATAGGTACAAAAAAAACTCTCCAAAAGGAACTAGCAACTGGCCAGTTTATGATTCTTAACTTGTCTGTAGATGATGTCTAGATGTGGAAAATACTAATCTATAACTAAAAATTTAACCTTTTGAATCTTGAACTCCTGGGACTAAATTTACCTTTTGAGCACTAGACTCCAGACAATGGCAGTATTCCACTTTGTTATGCAAGTCAGCCTAACATATAAACTCTCTTTTGATGCTCTTCAGATTGCAGGACTTGCACTTGGGGCAGCAGATGACTGATGTCATTGCTGTTACAGGATAATCTTTATACATCACATTTGGTTCTCTTTCTTGAATTTGTGGTACTTGTATGTTTGGTTTGATTTTATGGCACATCAACTATTGTAGGTTATTAAAGCCAAATCCATTTTTATGCATATAAACAGGTCTATTTTAACCAATTCAGTTCAGCATAAGTATGCAGTTTAAATGTCAGAACAGTTTTATTTTAACCAATTCAGTTTAGCATAAGGACACAGTTTAGTTCCAAAGATAGGAAACTATCAGGTGTTACCACTCCAAGGCAGAGTGGACCTGGGAGCGATGGCAATGAAGTGGTACTCTACATTCCCCAAAGCTCCAGCATTACTGTGACCTCATCATCAGATTGTTTAGTGTCATATCCAGGACACACTGTGCAGAGAAGCAGTTAGTGTATTCTACAGCTCCAGTTGACTGGGCAAGTACTTGTATGGGCACATAACTTATAAGTGGTTAGAAGACCCATCTGCTAGTATTTCAGAGTGATTAAGGTCAACATTTTGAAGGCATGTAAGGGTACAGTATTGTCTAATCTTTGTAAGAACAGCCCTTATTCTATTAGCAAGTCGTATTGACAGCATGGATTTCCCTGACTCTTTCTCTCCATCCATCCCTATCATTCATTGTTTCTAGCTGGTCCTCCAAACTAGATCCAATGTCTGAACAGAGCTGATGTAAATAAGTTCTTGCTGGTTGGCCAACATTGTCATGTCCATGTGTAGGGATCCAAAGAAGAATGTCACTTATGAGTTTGTCCTTGCTTCTCCAGTAGTGCACCTGCATATCTTACTTGGATAGTTTGTAAGATGTGGGATAAGTGGCTGTACAGTGGTTGCTTTGTGAATGTTGCTTCCAGGATTTGTTCAAAATAGCAAGTAGCATTTTTGTGAAGTTCTCATCTATGAATCAACCAATTTAAGGACATACTGATCCAGAAACTTTCTGAATTAAACTTTCTTCCATTGTCGATTCTTTGAAAATTTTGCATTAGTATTTAGCGGGTGCTTGTTCTTTAGCCTGCAATGCTTGCAAGTGTGTCATATCTGTGATATTTTGCCAGAAAGCTTAATCCATGAAAAGGTCTACAAACTATAAGACTAGATTGTTCATTTATGTGTGAGACATTTTTAGACAAACAATGGGAATCATCAAATACTCTATTAGTGTGTAGTTTTTACTGTCTCGGATCAACTTGAGTGCTAATTCTAAGCCTAGATCTAGTATCACTAAAATCTAGATCTAAAACACCATCTGAAACTGATTCAAGATCATTCTCTAGATAAGTGGGCAGTTTCTTACAAGGATGACTTGTTCCAGAACTCCCAAGATCTGACTCTGTTTCATGATAAAAATTACAAAATTCATGTCTTACAAGTGTACCCACTCTTCTAGAAGGTTTGTAAGCTTTGGCTTCCTGATTAGTTGAAAATTGTTGACTTTCAACAGTATGAAAAAGCATGGACTGATTTGATTAGTGCCCAGCATACAAACCTTCTCAATCAAAAAGAAATTCTTAACTCAACAAAATACAGAAAACCTTAAAAAAGTTAAGTTCTCTATTAGATATAGATTTAAGTCAATGTATAACCTATAAACTGGTGCTTTGGGAAAATAAAAATACCACTAGAATACTGGTCTAATGGACTTAAAAGGTTCAATGTTAAATTGTGTAAGGCTAAACACAGTGAATTTTTGTAGGCAAATTTCAACATTGCCTTTAAAACATGAAAATGTTCACCAACCCTGAAAGTGGAACAACAAATATTTTTATTTAAAATTTTTTTTTTTTGAGATCTGAAAATAAAACGTATCATTTACCTTTTCAGCCTGTATCGCTTTCATTCTCTCTATCTCTTGAGCATGCTGCTCCTTTGCTGTGGAGAGAAAAGTAGACAATATGAGTACAAAGAAATTTTTAGGGGCTATCAACACTAATATGAGCATTGCAAATAGAAGACTATGTATATCCCTTTTAAATAAAAACAGTTAACCCAATCTAAAGCCTTTTAATAATAACCTGTAGGTCAAAGTGAATGTGCTTTAAGAGTTCAATTTGTTTTGAATAAAACTAATCATTTTAGATGAACCATAATGCTGTTAACCAGTTGAGCCCAGTTTGAGCCCTGAGTTTCTGAGCTTAAATTTATGGGTAAACCAGTTCTATGGTGTTGAAAAAAATGAAGTATCATTTATATATTGGTTCAAAGGCTTAAGTATTTATATAATTTATATGCAAGATTATAAAACTAAATACTTAAGCCTTTGAACCAGCATATAAGTGATACTTTCATTATATAATTTATACACAAGATTATAAAATTAATCTTCATATAAAATTTGGTTTGATTTGGTTTCTTTGTTTAATGGCATATCAACCCTTTGTAGGTTATTTAATGCCAAAGCCATCCTTTTTTTTTAGAAGAACAGTAGTGGTAGTCTTTAGCCCATAGCTGGGAGGATAAGGGGGGTTCATACCTTTTCCAAGGGTATTTGTCTGAAAGTGAAAGTAATAGCGCGACTGGAGTTTGAACTCGCTTACTATGATTCTGCAGTCCACCATGGGGACCCCATCTCAATAAAACTCGGATTCTTCATTTGTAAGCAGATTTTTAAAAAGAAAAAGAAAGGATTTTTATAAAATACTAACAGAGTTCTCATAAGAAATGAGTTAATATTGATCAACACTTTTGGTGGAGATCAGAGTGTAGTGTGAGTGTGTGTGTGTGAGCGCACTCGGCTTAGGATCAAAGGATTACTCTACAACATTCCTACTTTGAAATTACACAAATACACTTTAAAAAAGAGAAGAAAGAAAGATAGCATTGAAAAGAAAAGAAAAGAAAAAAGAGATGGTGTGGAAAGAAAAAAAAAAGACAACATGAGAAGAAAAAAGAAAGAGATAGCATGGGAAGAAAAAAGAAAGAGATAGCTAGGGAAGAAAAAAGAAAGAGATAGCAAGGGAAGAAAAAAGAAAGAGATAGCAAGGGAAGAAAAAAGAAAGAGATAGCATGGGAAGAAAAAAGAAAGAGATAGCTAGGGAAGAAAAAAGAAAGTGATAGCAAGGGAAGAAAAAAGAAAGAGATAGCATGGGAAGAAAAAAGAAAGAGATAGCTTGGGAAGAAAAAAGAAAGAGATCGCAAGGGAAGAAAAAAGAAAGAGATAGCAAGGGAAGAAAAAAGAAAAAGATAGCATGGGAAGAAAAAAGAAAGAGATAGCTAGGGAAGAAAAAAGAAAGAGATAGCAAGGGAAGAAAAAAGAAAGAGATAGCTTGGGAAGAAAAAAGAAAGAGATCGCAAGGGAAGAAAAAAGAAAGAGATAGCAAGGGAAGAAAAAAGAAAGAAATAGCTAGAGAAGAAAAAAGAAAGAGATAGCATGGGAAAAAAAAGAAAGAGATAACAAGGGAAGAAAAAAGAAAGAGATAGCAAGGGAAGAAAAAGGAAAGAAATAGCTAGAGAAGAAAAAAGAAAGAGATAGCATGGGAAAAAAAAGAAAGAGATAACAAGGGAAGAAAAAAGAAAGAGATAGCAAGGGAAGAAAAAAGAAAGAGATAGCTTGGGAAGAAAAAAGAAAGAGATCGCAAGGGAAGAAAAAAGAAAGAGATAGCAAGGGAAGAAAAAAGAAAGAAATAGCTAGAGAAGAAAAAAGAAAGAGATAGCATGGGAAAAAAAAGAAAGAGATAACAAGGGAAGAAAAAAGAAAGAGATAGCAAGGAAAGAAAAAAGAAAGAGATAGCAAGGGAAGAAAAAAGAAAGAAATAGCTAGAGAAGAAAAAAGAAAGAGATAGCATAGGAAAAAAAGAAAGAGATAACAAGGGAAGAAAAAAGAAAGAGATAGCATGGGAAGAAAAAAGAAAGAGATAGCATGGGAAGAAAAAAGAAAGAGATAGCATGGGAAGAAAAAAGAAAGAGATAGCTAGGAAAGAAAAAAGAAAGAGATAGCATGGGGGTAAAATAGGAAATGTACAAAATAATAGAAAGAAAGGAGAAAACTGAAAACTTTTAAAAAATATTTTAAAATTTTAAATGTATATCCAATAGAGAACTTACCTTTTTTAAGGTTTTCTGTATTTTGTTGAGTTAAGAATTCTTTTTGATTGAGAAGGCTTGTATGCTGGGCACTAATCAAATCAGCCAATGCTTTTTCATGTTGTTGATTGCAGTTCACAATATCTTGTTCCAGTTTAGTCTGTTGTTCTTTCAATTTTTCTAGAATTACAAAAACAAATTAGTTTTTAAGCATATCTAAAAATGGAGCAAAGTCATTTTTGTTTTAGTTTTAAAAAAAAATCTAAATAATATTTATAAAATGTTTGCATAATATAAACTTATAAGTTCTATGCTCATGGGCAATTCTCTTAATGTCAAATCAGTTAAAAAGCTTATCAGAATCAAAATTTATATATCTTGAATATTTTTTTTTGATCATATTGGTCTATATGTGTGAGAGTGATATTGTCTTTTTGTGATTCAGGCTCATTGCAATTTATCTTTGGTGATCTAGCAGGAACCAAAACTTTCAGTAACCAGGCCAATTGGCCTAATGAGTAGGGTGTTCGCCAATGGTCTGGGAGACCGGAGTTCAATCCCAGGTCGTCATACCAAAGACTCAAAAAATGGTATTTGATGCCACCTTGCTTAACACTCAGCATTATAAGGCAAGGATCATGGGTAAAGTGGAGCAATCCAGGGAATGGAGTAGCGCCCTTCCCTACGCCTCAGTGTGGTAGCTATTAAAAAAGGAGCCTTCGGGTCACCCTCGACTAAGGTTGCCAACTTAGATTATAAATCTTAGATGGTTAGGTTAACATACTGTATAATTCCCCTTCATTATATATTATCCCAGGGCAACGAATTAGTTTGCAGTGCCTATGGGAGGTGTGTTTAGTATAAGAGTTATCGTGGTAGGAAATGGAATCAGTGACCTAACTTCAAACCCTGGATGTAGCCATCTCCATTTCATTTTGTGCTAATGCCTTTGAAAAAAGGCATGAATATACTTATTCTCCTCCACTCCACCCCATTATGAGTAAATAGTAGGGCACTCTGGGTACTTTAACCAATCAGTCGAGGAGGAGGAAAACCGAATTAAAACCGTCTTTATTCTTAAAAATTGGTCTTGTGCTACATCCTGCCTATAGTGGAGGGGTTGGGTAAATACATACTTGACATCATCTATATTCTCTACAACTAACATATGATAGATTGTGTATTACATAGTACCAGCAGCAAGAAATGATCTCTTACTTGAACTGACCTCTCATTGAATGCCTCAGGTGGATTACCTTTAACAAGGCTAAAAGGATCCAATTGCCCAACTTATTTACAAGGGAAAATTGGATGCAAACTTGCTTTTCTTAAGAATATGAGTGTAAAATAAACATGAATTCAACTAGATGGAGTTTGAATTAGGTTGGCCAATTGTATTCACCATGTAGCCTAGTTGGATGGGGCAGCAGAATACACCAACAACATCTCTGAAGAGGGTCTAAGACCCTCCTCTCCCACCAATGAGTGTCCTGGATATGACATTAAACCATCTGATGGGGAGGTTACAGCCTTGGAAATTTGGAGAATGTGGAGTACCCCTTCATTGCCATTGCTCCCAGGTTCACTCTGACCTGGAGTAGTAAAACCTGATAGGATCCTATTTATGGGTCAAATAGAACAAACTATGTGCAAACAAATGATGGATGTTAAATTATTACTGTTACATAGCAATACTTGAAACCCTTTAACTGTGTGAAAAGAAGAGCTCAGGCTCATTTAATAATGTTATCTACAAAATGTGCTTACAAATAATGTATATGTCTTATATCTATGTGTATATCCCCAAAAGTTACAGATGAACCTGTCCCAAAAATCATTAGCAATCCACTAGATTTCAAACTAGGACAGTTTACACAAGAAGAACTCTATGTAGTACTAACAAAAATTAAAAATAGGAAAGCTGTAGGTCTTGATGAAATAGCCCCAGAATTATGGAAATTTGATGACATACTACTCTGATACTATAATGCAGTATACAACCAGAACATAATCATATTTACCAACCCCTCTGCTCAGGCAGGATATGACACAAGGTCAATTTTTAAGTGGAGTTTAACAGGTTTGAATTCAGAGTTTTCCTTCTCCTAGACTAGTTGCCTCGCCAAGGCTGAAGAACCAAGTCTGTCCTACTATTTACCCATAGCTGGAGGGAGAATAAGTGGATTCATACCTTTCCCAAGGGTATTAGCGCTATGTGAAATGCAATCAGTCTCGTCCAGGATTTGAACTTGTGTCGCCGTGTCTATTTCCTACGACGGTAACCACTACACCACGGGCACCTCCGCAACCAGAACATAATAGACAGATGGACAAAGGGATGCATCCTCCTTTTCCTCAAGAAAGGTGACCTTAGAATAGCCAATAACTACCAAGGTATAATCCTTACTTCCATAGTGGCCAAGATTTACAATGCTCTGCAACTCAACCACAGAGAACCTGAAATTGAGAAAGTTCTTTGGAAGAACCAAAATGGCTTTCGAAGAAATCGATCTGCTATCGCAAATATTGGAAGGTGTTTGTGCTAAAAACCTTGAGGTGACACTTATTTGTAGACTTCTTCAAGGCATTTGACTCCATATGCAGAGGGAAGATGGAGCAAATACTGCTGGCAAACAATCTTCCCAAAGAAACCATTGCCGCCATAATGATGCTATATAAAAACATGAAAGTAAAAGTTTGCTCACTGGATAGATATACAGACTTTTTTGACATTGTCACAGGGGTGCTGCAAGGTGACACATTAACCCCATACCTGTTTGTTATCTGCCTAGACTATGTGCTTCAAATGTTGATAGATTTAATGAAAGAAAATGGCTTTATGCTAGCAAAGGCAAGAAGCAGAAGATACCCTGCATGAATGATTATTGACATAGACTATGCTGATGATACTGCGCTTCTGGCAAATACACCTGCCAAGGCCCAATCCCTGCTGCATAGTCTGGAATGGGCACCAGGTGGCATAGGTCTGTCAAAGCAGACAAAACAGAGTTCATATGCTTTAACTAAAGAAGTGACATCTCCACACTAAATGGTATATCTCTGAAACTTGTGGACAAGTTCACCTACCTTGGAAGCAGCATCTCATCTACAGAAAATCATATCAACACATGACTAGTGAAGACTTAAACAGCTATCGATAGACTATCAGTCATATGGAAGTCAGATCTATCAGATAAAACAAAGTGCAGTTTTTTTCAAGCAGCAGTTGTGTTAATACTGCTGTATGGATGCACCACATGGATACTAAGAGTATGGAGAGAAAGCTTGACAGCAATTATATAAGAATGCTGCGAGCTGTATTAAACAAGTCCTGGAGGCAGCATCCCACAAAACAGCAGCTGTACAGACACTTACCACCTATCTCAAAAACCATCCAAATTAGATGAGCAAGACATGCGGGACACTGCTGGCAAAGTAAGGGTGAACTTATAAGCAATGCACTCCTGTGGACCCCCTTCATATGGATGAGCAAGGGTAGGGCGACCAGCTACAACCTATCTACAACAGCTCTGTACCGATACAGGATGTAGCATGGAAGACCAACTGAGAGAGATGGACAATAGGGACGAGTGGCAAGAAAGGGTCAGGGAAATCTGTGCATGGGCATGCCATGATGATGATGTATAAAGAGGATTTGGCATTAGATAACCTAAAATAGTTGATATACCATAAAACCAAACCAAACTATTTACCATGGTGTTAATCATTAAGCCACTCTGACCATATTAGATTTATTATTCCCGACAAAGAGAAATGCGGATAAACCTGGACAATTTTTGCTATTACCCATCTAAGAGGAGTGCCATTTCAAACTGATCTTGTGTCACATCCTGCCACGGTTGTGGAGATAGGTAAATCTTAAAACTAGATAAGTAAAATTTTCATTCTGACCACAATACTATGTTAGTTGAACCAATATAATATTTCAGTGTTTCATTTAGTAAAAGTTGACTAAAAGAACCCAAATGAGAATATATGGTTTTGGGCTTCTTATAAACTCATCATCTGATTAAGCAGCTTCCATAGCTGTTGAGATAGTGTAATCAAATGTTTTTCAACTACTGAATATTCTTCCTGCTACATATATAAGTAATTTCTGGTAATGTAAGTAGTACATGAGACTCATTCCTATAAAAAAAATAAGCAGCAAACAAAATTGTTCTACTACTGCTTACAAATTGTCAGAATTATACACTTTCATATTACCAGATTGATACTACTCTTGATGTTATCAAAACTAAGAAATAGCAAAGAATACATGCATATTCAATTTATATATATGGTTTGGTTTATATATAGGTCTGAAAATGCCCCAGATGATACTATTTGTAAATAAAAAAATATTACACTAAGAAATCAAATTAAATATTCTAATACATCTTAATCAAGTAAGTCAATCAATCGCATAAAAGAAACAGGTTATTCCATGAAGTTCAAAGCTAGAATTAGAAATTTTCAAACTATGCATTAACCATAAGCCTGTATCAGAGTTCTAACAGAAAAGAAAAAAAAAAAAAAAAAAAAAAAAAATCATTTTTTATACCCCCCCCAAAAAAAAACAACAACAACAAACAAACAACAAAATAGAAATGCCCAAAACACAAGGCTTTACTGGGTATTGCATAATTACCAATCAATTCTTCTGCTTGATTTAGTTCTTTTTGAACTTCTGACAGTTTTACCGTTAATGTAGGACAGGCAAAAGCATCAAGCTGAAAGAGAAAATACAGATTTAGAATAGCAAGTCATAAATAGTTCAAGTTTTATATAAAATCTTTGTGAAAAAAGGAATTTAAAAAAATCATTCCTTGCTATAGTCCTAGATAACCTGATGAAAGTTACTTAAGGAAATAAATCTCAAAGAGAAACTATAATTTATAGAAGAGTGTGATCTCTGTAAATATCAGCTACTGAAAGGATAAAATGATAATGTTATCTCAAATTACTATGATTCAGGCTCTAAATTAATTTCTCATCAATAAGAATGAAATCCCTTGATAGGTGTCATGAAGGGAAATCAATTAGTATGGCACTGTACAACCTACACATAATATTGATCTGTATAGGACTATATATTTTATTTCACAGAATAGTGTGACAGCAAATTAATTTCTCAAATCCAGTCATTGGTAAAATCAGTTATACTTGGTTAATCCTATTTACCAACCCCTCCGCTCGGGCAGGATATGACACAAGGTCAATTTTTAAGCGAAGTTTAACAGGTTTGAATTCAGAGCTTTCCTTCTAGACTAGTTGCCTCACCAAGGCTGAAGAACCCAGAACACTTGGTTAATATATACTAATAAATGAGTCTTCTTTTATATATTTGTCCATACCATTTTCATATTAAAACAAGTGTTAGTCCTTTGAGTCTTAATGTCAAAAATTATATCTCTAGGTCATGAATTGAGATAACATGAGCTGTTGAATATAGACCTATAAGAATCATTAAAGAGTTGTGGAAAAAGCCATGAGGTGGCTTTTGAACTAGAGGAAAAGCCTAAAAGATTATTGCTGCTGGGAAGGAATCAACCCTAGCTGGGTCATCTGAGTGAGTGGTTCTAGTGTTGAAAGACCTGAAACTCCTGATGAACCCAGGAACATGATAGAAAATATGTCCCAGCTGATTTTTGAAATGTGTCTTTAGGAAATAGTATTGCAGAAGACTAATTCCCACTCATAAATACATCTTATAAATATATAGTCACTTATTTGAATTGATAATAATAAGTCTTTCATGTACATAAAAAAAGAAAACTTTGGTATATCTTATAGTTTACAAATGGGAAATGAGGATGTTATATTTTGCTAATACTTACTTCATTAGCCAAATAGTTGACAAGTACTGCCATGGCATCAAAAGCAGACAGAGATGATTTCAATTGCAGTTTTGTATAGTTGAGGTCTTTTGTTCGTGTTTCACATAATGCTTCTAATCTACTTATTTCTTCTGATGCATTCACCTTATCACTTTTTGAACTGGAAACTTTACTCTTTGATGTCTTGTTATTAAGTTTATTGTGATCAGATACTTTACTTTGATCTGAAAGGAAAAACAAAAAAATTAAGATTAATATTCTTTTTTAGATAATCTTTCTTTCTTTCTCTCTCTCTATATATATATATATATATATATATATATATATATATATATATATATATATATATATATATATATATATATATATATATATATATGAAACCTTGAAAACAATGTTAAAATAATGTTTTTAAAGAAATATAAAGTTTTGCTGATATCGAACAAACAAGAAATTCCATAGCTTTGATGAATAGATAAACAAAACATTATTTTGAATTCATATATTTTTTTCCTTTTTTTGGGGTGGGGTTGGGTTTGGGGGAGGAATATATGAATTTTAAAATTTAAAAAAAAATACATGTAAGAAATTTGAAGAGATAGTCATAACTTGACAATTTAAAAAATGGTAAATATAGCATGAATTAATTTTGAAATAATTCTGGAGTTGGCTAAATTCTTTTTTCTCTTTACTTCATAAGGAGTTGGAAGAAGCATAACAAATATCTATATAGATAATAAAATTGGTGAGCTGAGTTCAAATTCTGACTGGAGATGTTTGTGCTTCCCTCCCACTAATAATGCCTCTAGGAAGGCATGAATCCATTTCTTTCCACAGATATGGTGGCAGGTAACCAGTCTAAAAAAAAGATGAATGGATTCATTGATCTAATAAGTAGTGTGTTTACCAATGGTCCAGGAGACTGGCATTAACTCCCAGGTCAACTCAAAAAAATGGTACTTGATGCTGCCTTGCTTAACACTCAGCATTATAAGGTAAGGATCAAGGGTAAAGTGGAGCAATCCAGGAAATGGAATAGCGCCCTCTCCTACACCTCGGTGTAGTTGCTATTAAAAAGGGAGCCTTCGAGTCACCCTCGACTGAGGTCACCAACTTTACTTACTTTATACTTATATATATTAAATCATGTATAACAGATTTACAAGTTGCTTTGTAATATACAACTTCTTAAAGAGATCTGAATATATATTTAGAATCTTCAAATTCAAAATAAGGTTGAAAAAGTTTTAAAGACAGTTTGCTAATATTAATAAAGAAGAAATTTCAAAAATCAGGAAAGAAAAATAAGTTGAAATAATAAGCATAAAAATAGGCAATGTTATTTGATTGGATAATCAAAATTCAAAAGTGAAATAAAATAATGAAATGCATAGAAAATAATATATAGACAATGATAAAAAAAAAAAAGAAAGAAAAAAAAAGAAGAGAACAGGTACATATTTTTTCAGAAATCAAGTTGCTTTTTGCTATCAATTCTAGTAAATAATCATAATTATGAAAACATTTAAGCGATTTTGAAAATGTTTACTTTTTCATAAGTTATTTAGAATCTTTTACTTTGCATATTATGATACAGATAAATCATTATTCATAAAGTTTTACTTTACAATCAAAATCTACAAAATTTAAAAAAAGGATTTTTAGGCTGTGGTTATATCTGCTTTGATATGTATGCTTTACCAAATAAAATGGTTCCTATGGTTTTTAACTCCTTAAAGAAAAAAATGAGAAATATCATTCAGTCAGGATAAAAGCAGATGATCTAAAAAGAGTACAATAAGTTGACAAAAAGGTTACAGGGATAAAAATTAGAAAGTCGGTAGGTTCTCTAATTCAAGTGTGCTGGAATTTGGTCCCTATGCAAGAGACTTACGGAGAATTTTCTAAGACCTTTTCAAACAGGGACCTTTGAAGTGGTCTGACTAGTTTCATCAGGCTCAGTACATTCTATACTGATGCAATAAGTTAAATCACCAAGCTCACAAGGTGGCAATGAGGTAAATTATATTAATTTTTCTTAAATTGAATACTTTAACTTAAACCAAATATTACTCAAACTATACACATAATCTATGTTTTTAAGTTAAATCAGTTGAATACCCTAGAAATAATTTCTAAAGGACAATTTATTATATTTTATGAATTGAACAAGTAAATTTTGATTGTTTGTATCTATGATTTTATAGGCATAAACGTTTTCAGTTGATTTTAAATATTAACCAGATGTATTTGTAAAACTTCATCTGTGTATTTTGTTGTTGCTGTAACTATGTAAATTTTGTTATTTCTTTGTTTTCTTTTGACTTTACGTCACTATATATATTTTTTCCATGTGCTAATGCAAAACTGTTTTAATTGCAGTTTTAACAGCTGCATATGTTTTTAAGGGACTAAAATACCCTTCAATATAATTTGTGCTGCTTTTCAGTTCTCTCAAGTATTAGAACAGGGTAATAGCAATTAAACAAACCTCTTCATCACGGGCAAGAATAAACACAAGGTCAAATTTTAAGTGGAATAAAGCTGGTTTGAATTCAGAATTTTCCTTCTCCTAGACTGGTTTCCTTACCAGGGATAAAGAATCCAATCTACCCTATTATTACAGAATCCATCAGTTCCATCCTCCCTAGATAGGAAGAAAACAGATGGATTTATTCCTTTCTCAAAGACATGAGCACAAAATGAAATGCAAATAGCTTCAGGATTTGAACTCAGCTCCTCCAATAACATTTTCTATAGCAATTACCATTATGCCATGACTACCTCCAATAATTTTAAGTAGTAACTACTGACATCTTTCTCTATCAAATATTACATTTTGTGGCATTTAATACATACTTGCATATATATATAGGACACACCCAAAACAATTCAGCACAAAATATGTTGGAAAAATATATTACCTATAATCTATTTAGGTGTATGAAATATATGTGTATGTAGGGTAGGGGGCATAAACCAGCAAAAACAGCACATCATAGCGAAATGTTGATTAGTGCAATATACTTAAGATCCTCTAAATTGGAAACTAACCTATTTTTAGTCCAATTTCTAAGTGAATTATTGTTTGCATTTTCACTAAATCCCCCCCCCCCTCATCTAAATTTTTGATATAATGAAGAAGACTATGAAATGATGATTAGAATTCTTCACTATTTACAATATTAAAACATCAATCAATACCATCATTGATTGAGTTCATAAGTCATTTAGTTTATTCTAAAGTTCTTTTATATCATTAAACTAAGGTGATGTATAGATTGCAAAAATGCACTTAATACCAGTCAGAGGGTTTTTTAAGGATTTAATATGAAGAAAGAGAAAAACAAACATTTTTTTTTTTTAAATTTTCATCATACATGTGAAAGTATGTGCGATACCTTGCCCTCATCAGCCGCCAACCAGGGGTGATAACATAGTTTCAGTAGCTCAAGGCGGTACTGCCACTCCTGGTGCTATCAAGTAACTTTTGCCACCAGACAGGGTATTAAGAGAATTATATATATATATATATATATATATATATATACACACACCAGATCAATTAAGAGCAGAGACTACATTGGACAATAATCATTTTTAGTGTGCAGTTTTTGATTAAAAAAAAACGTGTTTACTTTCGGCTGCTGATGTTATGCCTTTACAGTAACCGTTTCTTACATAATCACATGGGAATGGTGGTTCTGCATGTATATATTACAATACAAAATATAGTAAGCCAAATTATACATTTTATATGACAGTTATATTTTATTATTAGTTCTTGGAATAATAATAAAGAATAAAACTGAAAAAAACCTATGGAATATCAAACAAAGATCTCAAATGATAACATAACTGAAATCAGAAATATTAATAAGCAAAATTGCAATTGTTTCATATCCAATAAGAGTTATCAGATAACAAATGTATTCCAGGAATATATAATGATATTCTGCACACAGTAAAAATTACCTCAAGATTCTGGTGAACACATGAATTATAGTTAATTTATACAAAGATGCAAAAATTTGAGTGTGTTCAAGGATTAATGGCCAAACAGAAGCCCCAAGGGACATTTTTAAAACATTTTATTTTAAATAAAAATTTATGACATCAAGCTTCAACAGACTTTGTGGTATCAGATGGTAAAACATGCCAAATGAAGAGAAATAAAGACTTTTATATGAAGTACAAAAAAATGTTTTTTAATCTCATAGATAGTGGAACAAATAAGGCCAGACCTGACCATGGAGATTATCAAATGACAAAATAACTCCTGCATTCTTTCTTGAAAAATATTACCATTCTCTCTCTAATCTAATCTAAATATAAATGTTGATTTGCCATGAGGAAAACAGGTTTGTGTACATATGTTCATTGAGCCACAGTTTATAATACCACCTTGTTATTCTTTTGTTCTAGACAAAACCAAGAATGTCTGCTAGGTATATTATTAACTGAAAGTGCTCTTTAGTTTCAGCATTGGTAAATTAATTATACCAAACTTAAAGTGAAACAAAAGAATTACAACTTTTCCTTCTGCTGTTAAAAAAAAAAAAAAAAAATGAAAAAAAGAGAAAAGAAAACAAAAAAAATGGTTATTGATTAATACTCCACGAATCTTAAGGATCCAGAAGTTATTCAAAAGATATACAAATTTTTAAAAATTTTGACTTTCTTTTTTTCAAGTTGACTTCATATCATAACTAATGCAAAAGGAAATTAATCATTGAATATAAAAGTAAAGCTAACAGACAAGTGATAAAAATGATTAGCCAAAAAAGTCTAATACAAATAAGTAAGTAAAGTAATTAAAGCAGTTGAGGGTGATCCAAAGGCTCCCTTTTCAATAGCTACTACACCAAGGTGTAAGGGAGGGCATTACTCTTTTCCCTGGATTGCTCCACTTTACCCTAGATCCTTACCTTTTAATGCTGAGTGTTAAGCAAGGCGGCATCAAGTACTATTTTTTTTAGTCTTTGGTATGACTCGATCTGGGATTGAACTCCGGTCTCCTGGACCATTGGCTAACACTAACCCTTATGCCAATGGACTGGTATATATAAGAATGACAAGAAGAGACAATTCTTGTAATTCTATATTTGTTAAAAGATTCAGTAATTCTGAAATACATTTCTTGCTATATTTCTTCAGATGTTTTTGTTTCTGTGTCATCATGTAACTTTACAACAACTAAAGCTATCAAATGCTTTGTTTACTAGTCCGCCTCTAGAGAATATTTTAAACATATTAGTTTTTGAATTTTCAAAAACTAAGTTTTTAATAAGAGATTTAAAGAGATAAACCAAATATCTAATAGTATAAAGTAGACATCTAACTTAAACTTTTCTAGCTAGAAATCAAAGTTACAACCTATTTCCTATGGCTTCGTTAATTTTATAATCTTGAAATAAAAAAAAGAAAGAAAAAAGACTAAATACTATCCCTCTTCAATATTCCAATATTAGTTGTTACCTTTAGTTTATAAAATATAAATCCAAATAGAGGAGGTGCCTGTGGTGTAATGGTTATCGCCATAGGAAATGGACACGGTGACACGAGTTCAAATCCTGGACGAGGCTGATTGCATTTCACATAGCACTAATACCCTTGGGAAAGGTATGAATCCACTTATTCTCCCTCCAGCTATGGGTAAATAGTAGGGCAGACTAGGTTCTTCAGCCTTGGTGAGGCAACTAGTCTAGAAGGAAAACTCTGAATTCAAACCTGTTAAACTTCGCTTCAAAAATGACCTTGTGTCATATCCTACCCGAGCGGAGGGGTTGGTAAATATGATAAATCCAAATGTAATGATTGTAGAACAGGTAGAGTCATTTGGGCTTAAATATGTATACTTGTATGAAGGTTTGGTTCGTTTCACAGCATATCAATTCCCGATGTGTTATCTAATACTGAAATTTGATAAATTTGTAAATATTTGTTGGTAATCATAACTTTATTTTCAAAATCCCATTAAATAAAAAAAAACAAAACCAACTCTTATTTTTCTATAATCATTTGCTTGCAAACATTTATATGATATCAAGTCCTCTTATCTAATAAATAGAATTAACACACATTTGTATGTTTTCAAGTATTTTGACCTAATACTAATAATTTATACACAATTACATCATTTAAAATAACTATTCTTATCTAATAATAATCATTTGTTTGCACACAGTTATATGGTTTTTAAGGATTCCTATTTAACACCAATAATTCACAAGAAATTATACGATTTCTAGTAACTAATAATAATAATCCTTAGTAAACAATTATAGCATCAAGTAACTATTCTTAATAAAAATAATTTGCATACAGTTATATGGCATCAAGTATTTCTATCTAATACAAATTATTTTCATATAGATTTATTTGACCCATAGGTGGAACCCTAACAGGCACTAAGATTCTGGTTGGTTGGCTGGGTTTTATGGCATATCAACCTTTGTAAGTTATTTAATGCCAAATCCATTTTTATACAATTCAGTTTAGCATAAGTACACAATCTAATTGTCGAAAACATTTTGATTTCAAGCTATTTAGTTTAGTCAAACAGTTCTAATTCAACAATTTAGTTTAGTATAAGTATAGTTTTTGTTCACACACAGTTAAATTTCAAAACAGTTTTATTTCAGATAATTCAATTTAGCATAAGTATGCAGTTTAGATATCAAAACGATTCTATTTCAACCAATTCAGTTTAGCATAAGTATGCAGTTCTATTTGACCCATAGATAGGACCCTATCAAGTGCTACCACTCCAGGCCAGAGTGGACCTGGGAGCTAAGGTAATGAAGGAGTACTCTGCATTCCCCAAAGTTCCAGCAGTACTGGAACCTCACCATCAGACTGTTTAGTGTCATAATCAGGACACTCATTGTGTGTGTAGGGGGTCTTACCATTCTGCAGAGATGCAGTCGGTGTATTCTACAGCCCCAGATGAATGGGCAATAAGATTCTGGGTGTGTACCCTGCTTCAAGAACTATAATTAAGACTTATATTAGATGTCTGCAAGTCAATTTTGTTGAAAAATGCATAAAGTTTTTTCATTAGACATCAATATCTATTATGAAAATTCCCAGTGTGTTTGGTTTGGTTTGGGTTAGTTTTTTGGCATATCAACCCTTGTAGGTTATTTAATGCCATATCTTCTTTATGCACATATATAAAATATATTGGATTTGGTTTGGTTTGGTTTTATGGCATATCAACCATTGTAGCTTATTTAATGCCAAATCCAGTTTATACATATATATCAGATGTATATGATTTGTAAACATAAGTCAACAAAGTTAAATAGTTCCAAGTATTGCTATGTCTACTAACAATTCAATTAAACATCAGTCATTTGTTTGAACTTAGTCTAAATGTCAAACAGTTCTATTTCAAGCAATTCAATTTAGCATAACTCATTTGTCTGGACTAAGTTTAAATGTCAAACAGTTCTATTTGACCTATAGATAGGACCCTATCAGGTGCTACCACTCCAGGCCAAAGTGGACCTGGAAGCAATGGCAATGAAGGGGTATCCCACATTTTCCAAAGCTCCAGTATTACTGGAGCTTTGGAAAATGTGGGATACCCCATGAGATGGAAAATGTGGGATACCCCATGAGATGGTTTAATGTCATACCCAAGACACTCGTTGGCGGGAGTCTTACTCCTTTGCAGAGACGTAGTTGGTTTATTCTGCAGCTGCAGTTAACTGGTCTGTCTCAGTGTGTATATGGGTGCAAAATAACACAGTAAAAAAACAGCATATCAAGTCAAGTTTTACAAGCATGATATACTTAAAATGCTCTTAGATGGAGAATAAAAGCAATTTCTAATCAAATTTGTAATTAAATGATAATTTTAAAAGGCTAGCATTCATGATGAACATTTTTAATAATCCAAATTCTCAATTTAATTAAGATAACTGGAATACTAATTTGAAACTTTCATTCCCTATCAATATCATTGTGAGTTATGGTGGCAATGGGTTTAGGTTTTATGGCATATCAACCATTGTTGGTTATTCAATGCCAAATCCTGTTTTTACATATATATCAAATATATTTGTATACATATTTTGTAGATACACACAGTTAAATGATCAAACAGTTCTATTTCTAACAATTTAATATAGTCCACAAAGTTAAATGGTTTGAAGTATTGCTATGTATCTCTAACAATTCAATTAAACATCAGTCATTTATTTGAACCCAGTTTAAATGTCAAATAGTTTTATTTGATCCATAGATAGGACTCTTTCAGGTGCTACCACTTCGGGGCAGAGTGGACCTGGGAGCAATGGTAATGAAGGGGTACTCTGCATTTCCCAAAGCTCCAGCATTACTGAAGACTCACCATTAGATTGCTTAGTGTCATATCCTTGGCACTTGTTAGAGAGGTCTAATTCCTCTGCAGAGAAGTAGTTGGTGTATTCTACAGCCCCATGTGGCTGTGGGGTTGTCTATTATCTGTTAAAATTCCAACAACTAATTTTATGCCACTTGCAGCAAATTTGGCATTTGGTTAAAAGATTAAAAAAACCTAAAAGCTTTAAAGAGTAAAAGTATTTTTATATCATTAGTATACTCTCAGACATTTTCAGATATTCTTTTCAAGATTCATAATTTTTAACTTCAAACATTTTCAGGGAGATAATTAAAGAGAGAATCAAATTCCCACTAAGTAAGGTTAAACTATACTACTTCCTCCTCTACTTCATAACCCCCCCACCAAAAAAAAAAACAACATTACATTTGTTAGAAAGATTTAGTTTTTTAAAAGGCCAAACCAATGTTCTTCTCTCAGAATCATATATAAAGAAATAAGATCAGAGGGAAAATGAATTGATTATGGTTTTGTTGACATGGAAGGATTACAAGGATAATAATTCTTTAAAAATAAACTCAAAATATCTAATTGGAAAAATAAATGCATAATAGAACCAGTTCCAAACATTAAATCCATTTATACCATGTTGGTATAGGAATACATTAGAAGATTAAAAAGGAAAGAAATAAAAAGAAGAAAAAAATTGATTTTTGAAAATTATATCCTAAAGCTTTTGGCATTTGTTCACATATTGATTAATTTCTGATACTGCATCAACGAGAGAGAGAGAGAGAGAGAGAGAAATGTAGATTAGGTTAAACAAATGCAGCAATATATTAGAATAATATTATACTGATTATATCTAGCTTTAAAGGGAAGTAATCAAATAATTCCTTCTTTTTTAAAGCTAGTGCCAAAAGTACAGATGTATGTCAGCTTTGGCAGCAGTAAGTTTATTCAGCTCTTTTGCCAAGAGCAGGATGCAATACAGTCAAATAATTTTAGATAGAAAGCAGTGCCAAAAATAGCTCAACTTTATTGAGCACCTCAGATAATAAATACAGCTCTTAACTCTTTAAACAAGAAGGCAAGTAGTGCCTGGGAGAAGGCAACCTGAAGCTGAACTGATTTATTTTATTACACACCGTTTTGTTTGGTTTCTCTGTTTAATGGCATATCAACATTTGTGGGTTATTTAAAACCAAATTCCTGCTTGTAGATGAACAACAGTAGTACTACTTAAACCATAGAAGGGTGAATAAAGGAGAATTTATAAGGGAAGTACTAATATATACACACACACACACACACACGCAAAAAGTAAAGAAAGTAATTCCAGTTAAAAATTTTTTGACAAAAATACTATTTATCATTTTATATATCATTGGGTGCAGTTTGAAAGTTGCCTCGAATTGTCTTCAGACCATGGCGCAGTATGCATCAAGTTGGATTTGGTCGAAAGCAAAAAGTCTTCAGCATGAATTAAATGCATGCAAAACCACCATTCCCGTGTGATTACATAACATTAAGAAACGGTTACTGTAAGCACATCATGATATCAATGGCCGAAAGTAAATGCATTTTTAAAAATCACAAACTGCACTAAAAATGAAGATGAACGTACAATGTATCTCTGCTTTTAGTTGATCTGGCATATATATATATATATATAATTCTTCTAAATACCCTGTCTTATGGAAAAAGCTGCTTGGTAGTGCCAGGAGTGGCAGGAAACTGTGTTATCATTCCTGGTTGGCGGCTGATGAGGTCAGGGTATCGCATGTGCTTTCACATGTTGTATGATGACAATATCTTGGCAAAAATATATTTTTATATTATAGGCCAGTTGACACATAGGAGTACAATATATGTATGATATAGGCAAAAATATACATGTAATTTTCAGATGCTTAATTCTAATAATTTCACAGTAACTAAATAGTTTAATTTATGAAATCAGAATATAAAGAATGTTAAATGCATCCTTCTAGCTTCTTCATTTACTTCACAACATAATTTTTGAGAAATTTTTAGTTTATTCAATGGTATATCAAATCCTTATGGATCATTTAATGCCAAAATAATAACTATTTGTATTTTTAATGTTCCATTTCAATAATTTTCTTTTAATTACATTTTTATTTGTTTATAGTAATAATTTGTTTGCACAGTCATATGGTTTTAAATATTCCTACCCAATCATTTGTATTCAGTTATATGGTTTTAAGTATTCATGTTGAATACTAATAATTCTCAAATAGATCAATTTGATCCATACATGGGAGTCCAATAGGTACATCTACCCTGGATCAGAGTAGACCCTGGAGTAATGGCAATGAAAGAGTACTCCATACTCCCCAGAGCGACAGAACAGGAATCTTACCAATGAAGGCAGTTTAATGTCATATCCAGACCACTGAACTAAATAGTTCAGGTTAAAAGCATGGTAAGGGGAAACCAAATCTTTTTTTTAGACCTTATCTTTCCAATGTAGATATCAGTAGGGAATGAGAAAAGTTTGATTAAACAGGCCAGATTATATTTTAACATTTTTTAATAGCATGTATCCAAATGTAAATGTTCTCACTACATTCCCCATGGATATTACATGCCATTTATTTATTCAACTTATGTACATGTTTAAATCCAAAGTCTAATATTTAACAATTTATACTGATGAAAAAAAAAAGAATGCCTGAGAATTTTGTACCCATTTTATATAAATTGTACTTATACACATCAACTGGATCATATATATATATATATATATATATATATATATATATATATATATATATATATATATATAGAGAGAGAGAGAGAGAGAGAAAATATATGAATAAAATTTAAAAAAAAAAATCTTTTCAGCTAGGCTGATTGTTTTTTTTTTTTACAATTTCAAACACTTTGGCAGCAGCTTTTTTTAAAGCCATATTTTATTAAAGATATGTATTTTAAACATATTTTATTCTAGACATGTTTTGTTAAAGATAAAAGAAAACTTAAGTCTATTATACTTTTTTGTGAGCTTTTCCTGTTATCATATTTAGTATTTCAGTATAAGAGTGAAATTATGTAATAACTGTTTGGTTTTAATAAATATATAGATTTTGAATATATTTGACAGTCATAGGTCATCATCAATACATAAATAAAAGTTAAAGTAGTACCATCATATAATAAAATATACAGCTAAAAATTTCAACAATTTTGGATTTGGTACAGTTGTTACATACTGAGGCTCCAAAGATAAAAACTCATAAAAAGTATAATAAACTTAGATTGTCTGTTATCTTAAACAAAACATATCTAAAATAAAATATATAAAATGTTATATGGTTGTATTTGTATGCATTTACCAAACTCCTCCACTACAAGCAGGATGTAACATAAGGTGAATTTTTAAGTGGAGTAAAGCTGGTTTAAGTTTTTCTTCTCCTAGATTGGTTGTCCAAGACTAAATAACCCAGTCTGGCCCTCTATTTACCCATAGCTAGGGAAGAACAGATAGATTCATACCTTTCTCAAAGCATTAGCATGAACTGAAATATATACTGCCTGATCCAGGATTTGAACTCTGGTCTCTTATTCCATTTCTATGACAATAACCATTATACTAAGCACACCTCCAAGGAAGTTGTTATGTAATACACTGAGACACAAAAAACAGGAGTAGCTTATAAAAAAATTATAGATCTAAGTTGTCTATTATCTTAAAAAAACATATCAAAAATAAAAAATATATATTGTTTCATAGTCATATTTGAAATATTTACAAAACATTGAGCAGTTCATTAAAATAAAATAAGGATCACAAACAGCAGACTTTATTGATTGATTAGTGTTAGTATTGATCAAAGTTTAAATTGTACATATTTTTATTAAAATCTAGTTTAATAAGTACTAATAAATGATTATCTCTACAAAAGTGTTCAATTACAGTATGATTGATTATACCATTGTACTAAATAACATTAATAAAGCTATTAGTACAGATACAGTTATTACTTCAAATTTTGTAAATATTAATACTAAAGACAATAATTTTAGTTGTGTTAATACTAGAGACAGTGCATATAATATAGTAACATTAGAAGTACTAATAATAGCTGCAAATATAAGAATGTTAACAGCAAGAGATTTCAGATATAGCATTCACAAAGACTGAATCCAGCCAAAATAGGCAGCCATATTTGTAATTCTGATGCCAGCTCTGGACCTGTCAGTTTCAGTATGGATGCTAGTATGCAGGATAGTAGCAACAGAATTTAGACTCCCACTACTGCAACCACTATCTGTACATAATCAGTATTATAGAATAAATAGCTTTGCTTAAAAAGTGATATCTAAAAAGCATTAATGCATTTTTAGCACTGATCATTGTGTCAGTATTAACAATTTAAAAATCCTATAATGGGTTCTACAAAAACTAGAAAAAAATAGTTACATATTTTTGTTTTTTTATTTCTAGACAGGTTACACTGCCCCAATTATTTCCAGTGAAATATTACCTCAAATATAAATATGAAAACTGTTAGGTTGTTTATAAATATTACATCCAATTTATTTGTAAATTAGTTTAAATCTAATACAATGCTTAATTTATATCTACTTTAAGATAATTGACATCAAGACAGATTTTTAAAATTTAAATGTAACTTTATTCTGTACAAAAGTAAAATCAGGTACACATTTTCCTGAGAATTAGGAAGGTTAATATAAAAACATAAGGCCAGCATTTCTAGACATACATCCACAAATGATGTGAACAGTAAATAATACACTTTGTAAATTAAGTAACTCAAGTAAAATTAACCTATAGAGATATACTTTTGTATAAATATTAGGTTGCTAAAAAAAAAAAAAAGTCTGATTTTACATTTAAATCAGTAATAAAAAACAACCAGTATTTTCCAAATAACCTAATATCAGAAAGCAGAGAATAACAGAGATAACCTTTGAAATGAAAAACTAATCTAAATCCATACATTCTTTGTACAGTGCCAACATTTATAAAATTTCTATTGACATATGTACGATCTAATTTTACTGTTGCCATTTACTAGTCAGTGAACCAAACAAAAAGAATATTCTAAGAAAATGGAAAAGAGTAATATATCCTAAAAAACTATGACAAGACTTTCTCATGGAAACTTGAAATCAAATCTTTCCTAGTTATGTATGCAGAAACAATGACAATAAAAACTGGAGCTTCAGACATCTTGGTTATTTTTTCCAACTCATACCTGAAAGTATGAACAAAAATAAGTAAGTAAAAGTAAAGAGGGCGACCCGAAGGCTCCTTTTTCAATAGCTACTACACCGAGGTGTAAGGGAGAGCGCTACTCCATTCCCTGGATAGCACCACTTTACCCTTGATCCATGTCTTATAATGCTGAGTGTTAAGCAAGGCAGCATCAAGTACCATTTTTTGAGTCTTTGGTATGACTCGACCTGGAGATTGAACCCCAGTCTCCCGGACCATTGGCGAATACTTAGCACATTACCTCAACCCATCACTGAAGCATAGAATATACCAATTGCATCAGCTAGTGAGGCTCCAGTTCTGAAGGTCAGGAGACTTCAAGAATATCCTTTTATTGTCATAATTCCCAGATCCATTCTGACCCATGTATTAGAATCCCATCTATGGGTAATGGTGTAAAATTAACTAGTCAGCACACGAAAACACCAAACAGCATTTTCTTTTAAATACATAGTCCACAGAATTATGTATTAAAAATCTTTTATGAAAATCCTATCATCACAATTACATATACTCATATCTAAAGTTCTAGAAACAAAAAACATTTAAAAAATAAAACAAAAAACATGTATGCTATCAAATATAGTTTGGTTTGGTTTCTTTGTTTTATGGCATATCAACATTTTTGGGTAAATGCCAGAGTCATCCTTGTAGAAGAGCAGTAATGGTACTATTTAATACATAGCTGGGTGGGGACAGGGAGAAGAGAGTTCATGTGTTTCTCAATGGTATTAGTCTGAAAGTGAACATAATAGTGCAATTGGAATTCAAATACACTACATTGTCACAGTCCAGCACACTGGCCACAATGACATGGGGACTGCCCACTGCCATCAAATATGGTATTTTACATTGCAAATAGACATTTCAGAATTCCATGTCTCATAAGTTCTTGGCATCCCAAGGAAAAGGATAAATTTTGGTTTTGTTTATTTGTTGAATAGTATATCAACTGCTTATGGGTTATTTTATTCCAAAATTTGATTCCCTTGCAAAAGTTTTTTTTAATCATATTCATAAGTATGTATTTACCCAACCCCTCCATAATGAGCAGGATGTGAAACAAGGTAAATTTTTGAGCAGAGTTTAACATGTTTGAAATCAGAGATTTCCTTCTCTTAGTCTGGTTGCCTAAGCAAGGCTAAAGAACCCAGTCTGCTCTACTATTTATCCATAGCTGGAGAGAAAATAATTGGTTTCATACCTTCGGAAAGGTATGAAGCCAACTGCTACGTGAAATGCAATCAGCCTTGTCCAGGATTTAAACTCATACCACCATGACCATTTCCTACGATGATAACGTTGTTTGTCTACCTCCCACCAGACAGGACTTGACACAAGGTCAATGACCTGAAAGTTGATTATAGTGGGGGTTGAGGGAGGGGAAAGTCGGACTCAAACTGAGACTCAAACCCTGCTTGACTATGTTGGTCATTATCGCCCACCCGAAAGTGGCCCAGTTGAAGCTGAGAGCCTTTTGGCTTTGAATCTGTCCTTGACTTTGAACACAGTGCCAAGCTGAAGCCCGGCGGGCTCATTCCTATGATGTTAACCATTACACCACAGGCACCTTCATATTCATAAGTATATTTTTAATGTTTCATAGCATTTTTTTTATTTATCTATAACCATTGCCTTTCAACTACATGACATCGAGCATTCCTATTCATACTAATAATTTTCAAACATATTTACTTGACCAGAGATGAGACTCTAACAGGTACTACCACTCTGAGTCATAGTCGACCTGAGAGTAATAGTAATAAAGGAGTATTCTACACTTACCAGAAATCCAGAATTGGAACCTCACTACCAGACACAGTTTAGCCCCATACCCAGGACATCCCTATTTGGGGAGATTTGGTTGGGTTGGGTTTTATAGCATATCAACCATTATAGGTTATTTAATGACAAATCTTCTTTATACATATATATTAAATATATATGATTTGGTTTGGTTGGGTCTTATGGCATATTAACCATTGTAGATTATTTAATGACAAATCTTCTTTATACATATATATCAAATATATAGGATTTGGTTTGGTTGGGTTTTATGACATATCAACCATTGCAGGTTATTTAATGCTAAATCTTCTTTATACATAGATATTAAATATACAGGATTTGCTTGGGTTGGGTTTTATGGCATATCAACCATTGTAGGTTATTTAATGCCAAATCCTCTTTATATATATATATATATATATATATATATATATATATATATATATATAATTTGTAAAGACATTTTGTAAATAACATTTTTAAATGAGCCTGAGCTCTTTTTTGCACAAAGTTAAAGAGTTTCAAGTATTGCTATATAACAGTTACAATTTAACATCAGTCATTTTTTGCACACATAGTTGGTTCTATTTGATTCATTGATAGAACCCTATCAGGTGCTACCACTTTTGGTCAGTGGACTGGGTAGCAATGACAATAAAGGGATTATTCCACATTCCTCAAATCTCCAAGGCTGGAGCCTTGCCATCAGATTGTTTAGTGTCATATACAGGACACTCTTTAGTGAAGGAAAGGGAGTCTTATCCCTCTATAGAGAGGCGGTCAGTGTATTCTACAGCCCCAGCTGACTGGGCTATATTTAGGGAGAAGTCTTACCCCTCTGTAGAGGATAAAGTTGATATATTCTAAGCATTGCTGACAGAGTAGAAAGGCTCTAGAAACAAGATTGGTACAAGAAAACATATCCACGTAGGTGGCATTCCAAACCAGTGATTTGCTACCATAGATTGAGGCAAAGAATAATCCAAGCTGGTCATTTTCCACAAGTTCAGTTTGTGACAGAAACCCTGCAGCATCAAGGCATTTTTGCACATTATCATTTGGAGTAATATTTTTGAGGAAGCTATAATGATAAGTAGATACAGTCCAAATTCATCAACCATAGCCACATAGGCAAAGGTCCAGATGAAATACAATTTGTGTACATTTGTTGTACAGAAATTTATGGGTAGAAATAGAGGGTACTCTGTTTAGCCAAGTACCACTGTTTGGTTGTGGAGCGGTGAGCTGGCAGGCAAAGTAATGCTAGGGGAGAGCTGGTTTCAATCTTGAAAAATTGGCAATACACTCAATATTTCATGCTGTTTTGATGGGTCAATGTAAGACAGCACATTGTTTGATTGTTCAGACATAGCATTTACTTGTAAGTGCTATCAACATTATTATCAGAGAATCTGATAAAATCTTGGGGACAAGGGCATGGCTAGAAGCACAAGAGGATAGATATCCTGGGAGAGCCAAGTCTGCCACTGATTGGAGACCTACACAGCTAAAACTCAGTGGAAACTTTGCCTGATTCCAGTCTGTATTGTCAAAATTAAGGTTACAAAAGAATTTATACCCATATCCTAATTATGTCTCAACTTCATTTACGGATTCTGGCTCAAGGTAGCAAGGAGTGCTTAAGGGGATAAAACCTTTGTAGATCAATTTCATTTTCTTACTGATCAGGTCAAATCAATGTATAAGAGGATAATGAATCAATTATTTACATAAAGAAAATAAAAAGAGCATTAAAAATCCCTTTTAAATGATAACTTGCATATCAACCAAATTCCCCTACAAATTCAATGAATAATTAAATAAAAGATTAATTAATAATTAAATAAAATATCAGTTTTGTTACTTTTTACAAGCAATTATATGGTTTCAAGTAATTAATGATAATCTTTTGAATGTCTTTACTAACTCCTCTGTTACAGGCAGAGTGTGACACAAAATCAAATTTTAGGTGGAGTAAAGGTGGTTTGAATTTGGTTGCCTAACCAAAGCTAATGAACTCAATCTGCCTTACTATTCACCCATAGCTGTAGTGGAAAATAGATGCCTTTCCCAAAAGAAATAGCACCAAGTGAAACTCACAGACCTTCATCCAGAATTTGATACTTGGTAACCAATTCCATTTTCTATCATGATAACCATTATGCTAAGCATTTACAAACACTTTCAGTTCCAAGAGACTAATTCCAACATAAACAACTTTCACACAATTATATAGTTTCAAGTATTCCTATCCAATACTAATAATTTTCAAGTATTCTAATCCAATACTAATAGTTTTCAAGTATTCCTATATATTACTAATAATTTTCAAGTATTCCTATCCAATACTAATAATTTTCAAGTATTCCAATCCAATACTAATAATTTTCAAGTATTCCAATCCAATACTAATAATTTTCAAGTATTCCAATCAAATACTAATAATTTTCAAGTATTCCAATCCAATACTAATAGTTTTCAAGTATTCCAATCCAATATTAATAGTTTTCATGTATTCCAATCCAATATTAATATTTTTCAAGTATTCCTATATATTACTAATAATTTTCAAGTATTCCTATCCAATACTAATAATTTTCAAGTATTCCAATCCAATACAAATAATTTTCAAGTATTCCAATCCAATACTAATAATTTTCAAGTATTCCAATCCAATACTAATAATTTTCAAGTATTCCAATCCAATACTAATAATTTTCAAGTATTCCAATCCATTACTAATAATTTTCAAGTATTCCTATCCAATATTAATAGTTTTCAAGTATTCCAATCCAATATTAATAGTTTTCAAGTATTCCTATATATTACTAATAATTTTCAAGTATTCCAATCCAATACTAATAGTTTTCAAGTATTCCAATCCAATACTAATAATTTTCAAGTATTCCTATTCAATACTGATGATTTTTAAACAGAACCATTTTGATCAAGTGATTTCACACTCTCCAAAACTCCAGAACTGGAATCATACCACAGGATGCAGTTTAGTATCAGAATCAGGTTACTGGTTAAATAAATGTTGCAACAATGATAATGCAGATATCATGAAAATATTCATCAGCGCTATGATAAACTGATAAGACTGACAATGTTAATGTGCAACAATAATTTTGTGAGAAATTAAACAAATTAATCAAGTCAACAGCAATTTTGATAAGTGTTCCAATTAGAGTAACCTGATATCATAAACACCAAGTTTTACTTAATGAGTCATATTGTGACTATCATAATTTCCTTTTGCTTTTCCAGTACAAGTCAGTAAACAGTAAGACTTCTGACAAAGCAGTTGGTAAGATTAATACATTTTTAATCTTAATCTTAATCCTTCGAAACCTGAGTGGCTGGTATTTGTGCTACCACCTCATGTGTTGTAATAGTTTGGTTTCTTTATTTTAATGGCATATCGGCCTTTGTGGGTTAGTTAATGTCAAAGCAATCCTTGTAGAAGAACAGTAGTGGTACTATTTAACCCATAGCTGGTAGGGATAAGTGGGTTCATGCCTTTCCCAAGGGTATTAGTTCAAAAGGGAACGCAATAGCAAGAGTGGAGTTTGAACTTGTTCATTTTAGCTACTACACAATTGGATTCCCCATTTGTAGTATTTAGTGAGTAAGAATAGCAGACTATTATTAGTGAGTTTGATTCTCACCGGGTGTGCCATACTTCTGGCCTTGTGGCATATCAAAGTTTGATAAATAACTATTTGTACTACAACTGAGAAATACATATACCAGGGTGTTCTGAATTCCCATTTTTACATTGCTATTGTCTATAGAATATTGTAATTTTCTATATTTTTAGTTAGAAGACTAGAGTGGTCCCATTGGTACTGGGAGTTCTCAGGTCTGTAAGGATTAAAATTAACTAGACCTGTAAACACACTGAGTTCCTGCTGTGACCATAGTCCGTTATTATACTGATGTTTCTATTTAGGGGAGAATAAAGGATTCTAATCAGCTTTTTATCATTAACTTTATATTAAAAATTATAATTCAATTGCAAATTGAACTGGAAATTGCTTATTCTTGAAGAGCATTTTAAATATATTGCTTTAATAAAAAAACGTCCTGCTTTTGTTATAGCAGGGGTGGGTAAACTGTAGCCTGCTGCACAGTTCTGTGAGGCCCGTAGGAGCCTCTAAAAAAATAAAAGAAATACTCGCACTTTAATCAGGACTAAATTCTTTTGATTTTAAAAGATGCATCTCTTATAATTCATAGCCCACTGATGCGGCCCTCCCACCAAAAAGTTTGCCCAACATTGAGTTATGGTCATATATAGCACAAACTTAACGATTTTTAAAAAATTAATAGAGAGATATTCATGAAAATAAAATAGAAATAAGAAACAAGGTTACTTTTTCCATGGAAAAATGATACCAAAAGTTTGAAAGTGAAATCAATTAGGGTTTTTTTTTGGTATGATCATAAATTGAAATCCTACCTTGAAAGAAGAAAAACCTCTAAAATGTAGATATATTTTTTTTTTTTTTTTTTTTTTTCATCATACAACGTGTGGAAGCACGTGCGATACCCTAGCCTCATCAGCCGCCATCCAGGGTGATAACACAGTTTCGGTAGCTCAAGGCGGCCGAAACTGTGTTATCACCCTGGATAAAAAATTGAAATCCTACCTTGAAAGAAGAAAAACCTCTAAAATGTAGATATATTAGTATATTAGTATAATATATTAGTATATTATTGAAAAGTAGATTGGCACTTATTCCATGGTTTAATACTAAAATAGACAACCTAATATAGATCTGAGATCTGTCGAAATAATTGCATGGGATAGGAAAATTATGGTATTGTTAACAGTAATTACAGTATATAAAATTTACAATATCAGTAACAATATTAAGAGAATTAAAATAATGATATTCAAGTTGTTTATAAAACTGGTACCAACCTTTCAAGCATAATGAATTGATATGCAAATAATACACAGATATTTAAAAATATGCACAACTATATAAGGATAGATCAATAAATCCATAGTTTGACATTTTATTAGCTAAATTTTGATCTAGAATTTTCACTGTATAATGTTTGATTTATATGATTAATATTAACCACTGAATTAAGTGCCTTGACAAGAAAGGAGATAATGTAGAAAATAGAAACTTTTCATTATTAGTTTATGTATTTATTGATGTACCTATATACAGACTTTAAAGTTTGCATTTATCCAGCCCTTCTGCCACTGAAAGGATGTGACATAAGTTTAATTTTTAAAATAGAATACAGCTGGTTTAAATTCAGAGTTTTCTTTCTCCCAGACTGTTTGCTCTACCAAGACTTAAAAGCTCAGTCTGCCAACCATTTTACTGAGAGAAAGGACGGATAATTGCCATTCCCAAGAACATAAGCGTGAAGTGAAATGCAAAAAGCTTTGTTGAGTATTTCAACTTAGCTTACCAATTCCACTTCCTATGACAATGGTTACATCATGCATTCTTCAACATTCTCTTGGATTTATGAACACTGTTAAAATTGGATCTGTTGGTTTTATGGTATATCAACTTTTGTTGGGTTATTTAAAGCCAAAATCAGTTTTGCAAGTAATTACAGGGTTTGAAGAAAATATTCCTATTTAATAATAATCTTTAGTAAACAATTATAGCTATAAGTAACTATTCTTAATACAAATAATTTGCATACAATTATATGGTTTCAAGTATTCCTATCTAATAGCAATAACATATACAATTATATGGTTTCAAGCAAATAATAATAATCCTTTGTAAAAAATTATAGCTCCAAGTAACTGTTCTTAATACAAATAATTTGCATACAATTATATGGTTTCAAGTATTCCTATCTAATAGCAATAACATATACAATTATATGGTTTCAAGCAAATAATAATAATCCTTTGTAAAAAATTATAGCTCCAAGTAACTGTTCTTAATACAAATAATTTACACACATGGTTTCATGTAACTATTCCCATTTAATAATAATCGTTTATTCACACAGTTATATAGTTTCTAATATAATTACCTGATATTAATAATTTTCAAATGGATCTGGGGGTGGACCTTGTGGTGTAATGGTTAAAGGGCTGGACTGTGGAATCATAGTAAGCGAGTTTGAACTCCAGTCGTGCTATTATATTCACTTTTGGACAAATACCTGGGGAAAGGTATGAACCCCCATATCCTCCCAGCTATGGTTTAAAGAGTACCATTATTATTATTCTAGAAGGATGGATTTGGCATTAAATAACCCAAGAAAGTTGATATGCCATTAAAAAAAACAACAAACAAATGGATCTATTTAACACATAGATGAGACACTAACAGGTTTGATTTATTTAAATGTTTCATTATAATCATAATTATGTTTTCAATGTTCATTAAAAACATTTAAAAAAAAACACAGTTTTTATTTGATAACTATGATAATCATTAGTTTGCACAGTTATATAGTTTCAAATATTCCTATCTAATACTAATAATTTATACACATGATTTAAAGTAACTATTCCTGTTTAATAATCTTTTGTTTGAACAGTTATATAGTTCCAAGTATTTCTATTTAACATCAATAATTTGCAATTATATGTTTTCAAGCAACTAATGTCGATAATCCTTAGTAAACTATCATAGCTTCAAGTAACTATTCTTAATACAAATAATTTACACACCATTATATAGTATCAAGTATTCCTATCTAATACAAATAATTCTTAAACATATCTACTTGACTTATAGATACGACCCTATAGGTACTACCATACTGAGTAAAAGTGAACCAGGGAGTAATGGTAATGAAGAGCTTCATCACAATATGCAGTTTAGTGTCAAACTCAGGACACCGTTTTTGCATGGGAAAAGACAGAGTAAGACATCCTTTCTTGCAAAAGATGTAGTCAGTATAATTTAAGCTGCTTTTGAATTTTTTTCCAGATTTGTATTATTTCAAAGGTTTACTTTTAGTTTTTAGAATAATATACTGAACTGTTTATCTATAAAAGTCTTATGAAAAACTATAAACTAATCACTGATAAGAATCTTGTGAAAATATTTAAGACATGCTAAAAAAAACTTTAAAGAATATCACAGAATAAGTCTACTTAAGAGTGTTTATCAGAAATAGACGTTCTGTCAATTTTATCTTAATAAAAGTCTTATATTAAAACTAAGATAAATATTACATGTATTTTTGATAGTTAAAAATAGAAAAGTGCCAAGATTTTGTTTATACAAGCATTTGGTCTTCTTGTATTTCATTGGAGACCTTTTAGAGGCTGTATTTATGTAGGTAGATATTTTGAAATCTTAATGTTTGATAAGATAAGGGAACTCTAGATAAATTTGCCTCAAGAGCTTTCTAGTCCTTCTCTTTATCTTTGATTGAAGTCCATGATACCATGTCAAATTTTTAGCAGTTCTATGATCCAGCCATTTAATATTAAGCATAGAAAAATAGGTTACCTAAGGCAATGTTACTTTAATCCACTGCTATTTACTCCCTTTGGAACCTCACATACACTTATTCCAACAGAGTTTCCATTTTTGAAAACAATTTATCTTTTGGGATTGACATCAATGACCTTGTTGCATTCTTTATAATCTTGCCTATAGTTTAAAATTACCTTTCCAACTGCCATTTTAGTTTTGGAAAATCCAGAAGAGAGCCAAATGAGAACAATTAGAGATGGTAGTTTTGGGTGATTTGATATTCTACATATAAAAAATTTAAAATAAAACAGCATGAAATATGAAGAAGGAGTAGTTGACATTTAAATAAAATATGGCCGGATATCTTTCTCATTCATTTGAATTTATGATGCTTTATATTAAAAGGAAAGAATATAAAAAATCTTCCCCTAAAAGTTTTTACAATTTGGTCCTATAAATAAAATATCTTTAATTTCAATAAGGTATCCAAGTAATGGCATGTTAACTGTAGCTATGTCTGATTCTTTATGTATATTAAGTAACCACTCCTATATAACAGAAAACTAGTAAGAATGAACTAAAAGATTCATTTCATTATATAAATCTTATTCAAGAGTTTTTGTGACAAGCTTTCTTGGATTTGAAAGAATATAAAGAAATAGTTTGAAATAATTTTTACACATATACATAGTCCCACTGGAAAATGTAAGAAACATTATGTAAAAGATGTCATCTTAAAAGAAAAAAAAATGATAGAAAATGAGGTTTATTTATTTTCAGGTGGAGTGATCAAGAGAAATATATGAAACTTTGTCAAGACACAGGATATTATTTGTTAAAATTTCTGTGATGAAGCTTGATAATTTTTATCCCTTGGAAAATTCAAACTATTGTCTTCATCTTCATTGTTATATTCACAACATATATATGAAGATGAAGACAATAGTCTGAAAAGTGATAAAAATGACACTGGATATACATTTCACAACTTGTCAGATTAACATATTAAGATTTTTAAATTCCACAAACTTAGGTGCCATTTTGAATTTATGGTCAAAATCATATAGAAAGCAACAGTTCTCATTAGATCACCAAAGTTAGGTGTCAATTAGTTCATTCAGTATTAAGATGAGTGACCTCATAGGAACAGCAAGTACTGTAAACAACATAAGACCAATGTGCCAAACTATGAAAAGCTAAGTAAACAAATTAGGTATCACTTTATTTTCAAGTATGGGCGAGAAGTCACTTTCTGGTTTCTGTTGACAATTAAAAAAATAAAAAAATAAAACAAGATTTAACAGATCAATTTTTTTAATTTAAAAAAAAAAATTCTTTTTTGTTAAAAAAAATACCAGTATAGAAAACTGAAACATGAAATAAAAATGAAAAATTACATACAAGAAATTAAGAATGCGACTTTTGGCTTACCATAAAATTATTTATACAAAACATGCTGTTGAAAATATATTTTGCATGGGTAAGCATTTTTTTTAAATTCAAAAGATACTTGTTCTTATTAATTCATAAGATTCTAACACTACATTTGAAAACTATTTTGCTAAGGTAAATTAATCTTGCTTTAGAACTGGTTTATGGCCAGAGGTCACTCATACACTTGGATATTTGAACCAGTCTGAACTCATCATCCTTTTCAAAAGCTAGGGTCAATTTAGAGAGACCACTCAAATGACTAAGGGTACTCCCTAATGACTCAGAGAAATTTTTAAAAAATGGAGAGAAAAAAAAAGAGGACAGTAAATGAAATAGATATAAGTAAAAGGTAAAGTTAAATTATCTACTTAATGTTATGGATTTTATTTGACAAGAAAATAGTTTAGGAATTTTCAACAATCTAGATGCTTATTATGAAGTTTATTTCTATAGTCAGAAAATAAAACACTTATAATAAGTTCCATTTGAAATTCTGAGTCAATGAAGGCTTTTCTACAAAATTATCTAAAAAGAATGGCTTTAAATCAAAACTAAAGAACTTATCTTGTAGCTACACACACATACACACACATTTATACATATGTACATGGAAAGTAAAATTTAGAATGAAATCTAAGGGAATGAAAAAGAATTTGGAAAATCATATTGGTGTTTTTTCAGAAGTTTGTCATTATCATTTATATAAGATACCAAAAAAATATTCACTAATACAAAGTGAAAGGGTACAAAGTATAATATTTATCATTGGAGGAAATAGAATTGACAAACCGAAGACAAATCATGGACAAGGTTATTTAAATTTTGCTTCACGTTAATGTCCTTGAGAAAGGCATTTATCCCTCTCATCTTCCCCTATCTATGGGTATATAGTAGGATAGACTCAGCTCTTCAGTTTTGATATGACAACCAGTTTAGAAGGAAAACTGAATTTAAGCCAGCTATACTCCATTTAAAAAATTGACCTTAAGTTAAATCTTGTTAGTAGTTGAGGAGTTAATTAGATACAAACTGATATACTGGTTATTTTTCAACATTTTTAAAAGAACTAATAATTTATAGAGGTAAAAATTGCAGTAGTATCTTATGAAATCACTATGTATCTATACACGAAAACAAGACTTAAATAAAAGAATATAACATTTTGCAAAAATCCAAGTTTTAAATTTAGAATTTAGTTTAATTCAGATCCCTATGAGGTCAAAATGAGGCACAAGGTTAGTTTAATGTGGAGATGCCCTACAAGAAGCAAAACTCTCACAAGGTAAGTACAAAAATTTATTAGTTCCCTCAGCATTGCCTGTCAGGTACTGAGCAATAAAGCTCACAGAATAGTATGCTGATCTTAAAAGCCATTGACAGCAAGTAAGAATCACAATTCTCATAAATGCTTAACAAGTAAACAGTGAATAAGACTGTTCTTTTGTTAGCTTTAGTAAATGTTTTGTTAAGAGATTGGTAAATAGCTAGAAAATAAAATAGAAAACTTAACTAAGACTAGAAATATAATTTAAGTGATTAGTTCACAAGAAATTCAGCTCTCTGACTCATTCAGCAGATGAATACATTAGCCCTGAAATCATCCACAATGATAAGAATCAACACAGCAACGATTACTACTGAAAAAGTCTATTACTCTTGAAACCACTTTCCTTATGAATGTTGGCACTTGCCCAGTGGTTATAATGAAATTTCACCCGCCTGACATCAAATATTACTAACACTGCCAACACCCTGATGCTTTAAGCTTGCTTCAGAATATGTCAAGTGAATTATAGGAAGGGTTTGCTTGTCTGCAGAGTAATAACTTTTTTTTGTAAATCTAATATCTACCACTTTCAAAATCTATCCCATTAGACATTTTTGCCTTTTTTTAAGGTCTCTTTTGACTTTGTGAATTTCTTTAGGATTGATCTTGATGTTTTACCCATACATAATGACAGTTTATATTGTTTATTCAATGTTGCATGGTATAACAGTGAGCTAGGTTAGCTAACCATTCAATTCTGACTGGGTGCCCCATACTCCTGACCTTGTAGAAAAGTAAGCTAAGCTTAGTAAATGATTTTTCAATTTAAATTTCTTTCAGATACGGTTTAAATAATAAGGAAATATTGTGTGTGTGCTTGTATATATATATATATATATATATATATATATATATATATATATATATATATATAAAGATGGTTGTTGTAGGTCCAAAGAAAGAATAAGGATATATATTTAAAATTTATTTATTTATTTATAAATAAATTCAAAAAATACAAATCTCTTTGTGGACCTTCCTATTTTAATATATATATATATATATATATATATATATACACACACATACACATATGTATATGAAAACCCTAGATATAGTAATATAAGAATCTCTATAAATATAAAAGTACTATTTTCTATGGTAGTGCCATCAAAATGAAGTAATCATAAAAAAAGATCTTGATATTATTATAACAACTTTAGTGTCCCAAATAGAACTAATTTCCCAGATGGCTGAAATCTTGATACTGGCAAAAATATTTTTTTCAAGATATGATTAATCTTGATAGCAAAACAAACATAAAGTTATAAATGAGGGAAAAGTAAAAAAATAAAATATTTTAGAGTTGTTTGTAGTTCACTTATTTCTACAAAAAAATTCACAAAAGATAAAAAATTACACCAAGATGATCAAAGATATTTGATATATTTGATGGAAGATAAGACACATTTTACCAAACATTACAATTTTATAAATTTCTTATAAATAGGGGGTTTGGAGTACTTGTTTTGAATTATGCCATGTAGAGAAAGTTCTAGTACCATTTAACAATTTGGGAAGGTGTATGCATGGAGAGGGTCTTACATACTATTAAGTGTGTGTGTGTGTGTATGTTAAGTGTAATGTTTATTATTGAAAAAATTTACTTTATTAAAAATAGTGTTTCTCAAACTTATTTTGTTAAAGAACCTTTATATGATAAAAAGATAACCATAGAACCCATAGTATATATTTTATTTATTCATTCATTTGTTTGTCAACACCTGCCAACCTAATTCTAATAAGACATTAAATGAAGCAAAAGTTATTTGAAAAAATGTTTGAAACAAAAAATTTATTGGTATAAAAAAAAATTAAACATTTTGATAAAAAGAATCTGTTTGTCTTAGTTGTAAATTTGTAATTGTTATGAAAAAATTCTCAAAAGCAGATTTTATCTTCAAGCTGAAATTTTTTCACTTTTTTTCTATTTTAGATAAGATTCATTTAACTTTTGGAAAAAAATAAACATAAAATAGTGGCTACTGTGTTATATAAATTTTTATTAAGAGATTTATTACCTACTTTGAGACACTAAAGGATATGAGTGAATGCCAAAAAGTACCACTGAGAACTTAAGTGTTTTTTTATTTTGCTTTAACAATGAGTATCAAATAAAGTATATATGAAGGCATAAAAACATTTTCCCAATAAATGTGTTGTTTTCAGTTCATAAGTCAATACTTTGAATAATGAAAAAAAATATATTAAGAATAGATGATATCCTTAATTCTTTTCTAAGCTATATAAATAAAAATTATCATAATTTTGACCTAAGAAAGACAATCAAAAGAGTAGAAAACAAAGCTACCCTGTATAAAATCAGCTTAATTTTCAGAATACCAAACAATCAACAAAGGTCCTTTAATATATCTCCATCTCTGACCAAATCAAAAGAGAATATATATATATATATATAGTTTGATTCAAATAATTTCCGTTTTAGTAAAATATAATCTATTCTTGAATAACTTAATGAATTAATTTCAAACAATAGTATATTTGTTATTATTTTGTATCACCTCTTGCCATTTATCAGGTAATTTGTTGATTTCTCTCATTTGTACATTCAAAAACCATGTTTATTTTCAAAATTAAGTACAAAAAATTTTGTGCATGAAAGTAAAGTGCACCCATTTATAATTGGACTGTAAAGTAATTCAGAAAGTTTCTTGTCATTAATTTTGATCAATTACTTAGATTTAAATACCTTAGTTATCAACGCATAATTAATATTTTTGCATAAATGGGTTCATTAAATGTTTTTAGTCATTAATTTCATTCAAAAAACTTTTTTAAAGTATTTTAAAATTCTAATAACATTTTTTAATCTACATAAACTCTAGTTGAGTAAAATTATCAACTTTTGATGAATTTAAATCTTTAAATTGTATTCAAAATTAGACATGAAATGTTATTTTGATTTTAATATCAATAATCATGATTTTACTCTATTTCAAATAAAAATAAAATTTAACCTTAAATAATAACTTTAATTATTTTTTAGTTCATTTTAACAGAAAAAAGAGACAAATTTTGTTAACCTATAATATGCATAAATTCTATATGTTTTACTGGATTAAAGTTAGGTAAAAACTAAGGATCTTTTTGCTAGATTAAAGTCAGGTAAAAACTAAGGATCTCCTTTACTCACAAAACTTCATTAATCTAATTCAGGATTCCTCCAGCTTAGTCAGCTGAGGCTATAGAATACACTGACTGCATCTCTGCAGAGAGGTAAGACCCCCTTATTGAGTTTCCAAGATATGATATTAAGCAATCTGATGGTGAGGCTCCAATTTTGGAGCTTTGGGGAATGTGGAGTACCCCTTTACTACTATTACTCCAAGTTCCATGGACCTGGAGTGGTAGCACCTATGGGTCACATAGAAGTATGTAATCATTTTCTAAACTTGAAACCATTTAACTGTGTGCAAACAAATTAATGATGTTAAATTGAATAGTTGAATTACAATGAAAGTCTTAGAACTATAAAAATGTGTGCAAACAAATAAGCTTTGGCTTGTTTTTAAACAATGTTACCTACAAATTACTTATTTATAAATCATATATATTTAATATATATGTATAAATAGGATTTGGCATTAAATAATCAACAGGGGTTGATATGCCATAAAACACAACCAATCAGGATTTTTCAACCACCTACATCATACACTTTTGGTTATTTTACTGTATTTTTTTAAAGCAATCATCACAAATGAAAATAAAATGGCATTTCAGATTCTTTATTTAATGTAGTTTTCGTGTTTAATACTTTGCTACAAGACTTTCAATATTTGAATTTTAGTCTCTTTAAATGCTTATGTACAATGGATAAAAAGAACATTGCCATATATATATATATATATATATATATATATATATATATATATATATGGCAATGTTCTTTTTATGTATTGTATATAAGCATTTAAAGAGACAAAAAATAAAATATTGATTATATATAAGAAAAACCTTAAAATATTACTCATATTTTTTTGTAATAATATTTATTTGCCAAAGCCATTCTATTTCATAATATTGCTGATTTTATTGATAGAAAAAACAAATCATTGCCACTTTTAAGAAAAATCAATTTGCATGTGACTATCATCTGCTCCTTACAGCAGTGGTTTTCAATCTGGGGTGCTATCCCTCCCAAAGGATGTGAGGTTCATTTTTTGTGGATACAAAGGGAGGCCCAGAATAACAATTCATTTTTCATTTTCATCATTTAGTGTTTTATAACTTTTTATTTGTTTCAAACTATTAACTACAATTGTGTTATTCTATAATTTAGTTGCCATGGGGGAATCATTTGGTGTAATAACAAAAGTGCTGGACTATGGCCCAGAAATAAATAAGTTCAAACTCCAGTCACACTATTACATTCACTTTCTAACAAATACCCTTGGGAGAAGGTACAGGGTGCAGAAGCAAAATATGGAATAATTTTTAAAATGTTTTTTTTTAGTCTGATTAGTCCAATTTAAAAAAAAAAAAAAAAAAAAAAAGCAATAAATCTAAATTTTTCATGATTAGCTTGATTATTCAAGCACTTTGTTAAAATTAAAATTCAGCTCAATATGAGTGAGCAAAAAAAGAATTGACAAATAATCTATGATTTGCTTAGTGCTGGAACGAAGCCAAAGTTCCTTTGTCTGGCATATACAAATCAAAAAAAAATTTTTTTTTTTTTTTAGAGAAAAAGAGTTTTTTTAAGGAAAAGGAGTAGTGGAAGATTTAACAAAAATGAAAAGAAGGCTATTTAATTGCTCTCACTATGGTGATTAAGAATGTCAATAAGAAAGCACGGTAATGAATTGAAAGTCTACAAGAAAACTGTCAGGACAGTAATTAAACCCAGACCTTAAACCCCTTGATTATGCTATATGAGGCATTTTAGAAAATAAAACAAATGCAACTTCCCAGCTAAATCTTGGTTCACTTAAGACTGCAATTGAGGAGCAATGGAATAAAATGTCTGAAGAATTTATTTTGAAGGCATGTTGATATAATAATTGGAAAAAAAAAAAGATGGCCATATTAAGTAAATTTACTATTTTGTGTCTATTGTTCTATTTTGTTTATTTTTTAAAATTAATGTTGTTTTATGATAGAGTTGTTTATTATTATACTAGAACATTTCTAATTTTGCTTCTGCACACTGTATGAATTGCCTTATGCTTCCATCTATGGGTGAAATAGTAACACTGCTGTTCTTCTACAAGGATGGCTTTGGCATTAAATAACCCACAAAGTTGATATGCCATTAAACAAAGAAACAAAATAAAATTAGTTGCTGTGTGATTTGTGCTATAGTAAATAATTGTGTTTTTTCTTTTCACAGAGCAGACCAAAAATGTACCTGATATTTGAACCTGAAAATTTAAGTTCTTTTGTTTTAGGTGTTAGGCATAGGAGTGTGGGGTGGAATTTCAAAACCCCAAGGGATGCTGTGATAGAAGTAAAATAAGAATCAATGCCCTAAAAGATGATATAAGAATTCATTCAGACAGACAGACAGACACATATGCATATACACAAAATAGGTTAGTCTGAGCTGTCTAACCTTGGTTGGGCAACTGATGTAGGAGAAGAAAAACTGAATTCAAAACCACAGCTGTGTTGTTTGGAGAAATTGTAGTGTGCTTAGCATAATGGTTATCATCAGAGGAAATGGAATCAATTCAGTTCCTTGACATAGCCATTTGCATTTCACTTTGGTTGGTTTGGTTTTATGGCATCTCAACCATTGTAGGTTATTTAATGCTAAATCCATTTTTATACCTATAAAGAGTACTATTTCAAACAATTTAGTTTAGCACAAGCACACAGTTTAGTTCTATTTGACCCATACATAGGACCCTATCAGGTGCTACCACTTCAGGCCAGAGTGGACCTGGAAGCATTGGCAAGGAAGGGGTACTCTGCATTCCTCAAAGCTTTAGCATTACTGGAATTTCAACATCAGATTGTTTAGTGTCATATCCAGGACACTCGTTGGGGAAGTCTTACCCCCTTTGCAGAGATGCAGTTGGGGTATTATGAAGCTCCAGCCGACTGGGCCAATTTCATTTTGTGATAATGCCCTTAGAAAATACATGAATGCAGCAGCTGGTCTCCTTCCAGCTATTTAGCAAATAGTTAGGTAGACTAGGTTCTTTAGCCTTAGCAAGACAACCATTCTAGAAAAAAGAAAAATGATTTCAATCCAGCTTTACTCTACTTGAAAAAATAGACCTTGTATCATATCCTGTCCATGGTGGAGAGGTTAGGTAAATACATACTGGTGCACTATTCTTCTGCTATCAGCTCATCTAAAATGAATGGCTGGCTCTATTTTCAAAACTTAATTATTAAAAAAAAAAAACCAAAACACCAGGGTGATCAATTGTTAAGCTTTTGCCTTGTTTAAATTAGCATTAATGTATTTATCTTTTGAAGATACTATTTACCAACCCCTCCGCTCGGGCAGGATATGACACAAGGTCAATTATTAAGCGGAGTTTAACAGGTTTGAATTCAGAGTTTTCCTTCTCCTAGACTAGTTGCCTAACCAAGGACTGAAGAACCTAGTCTGTCCTACTATTTACCCATAGCTGGAGGGAGAATAATTGGATTCATACCTTTCCCAAGGGTATTAGTGCTATGTGAAATGCAATCAGTCCAGGATTTGAACTCGTGTCGCCGTGTCCATTTCCTGCGACGATAACCATTACACCATGGGCACCTCCATTATTTTTTGAAGATGAGGAAGAGAAATTATACTTGAATTCAACCTTGGCAGCTATGGTCTGATCTTAGGTAGAATACAAATATCCTCTGATTTGATTTAAATATAAGTGATCCAGTTAAAAAAAAATAGGTACTATGCTAGCTAATGAATAAAGCACTTTTAGACATGTTAAATGGTTATTTAAGACTCATGGTGAGTGGTAACATTCAGTAAATTTGATATAACCAACTAATTTAAACAAAAATTGTTTTAACAAGTCTTTGCATTGCAAAATAAATAAAAAAAATGTCAAAAGTTAAACAAATTTAGTTACCAAAAACATTTGACATTTTCATTGGCAGCCAGAAAAATAAGAGTAAAGAAATTTTATATTTGTGGAAATGAATTGTTAAGTGCCATTACTCACAAAAAGAATTCAAATAGACAGTATATTTAAACATAAATGTTTCCACTGGTGAAATGCCATGGCTAAATAATAAAAGGTTTTTGCTTTCAAAGTCTGCAATCTATTTCTTTAGATTGAGTGGAATGAAAGATTTTGTTTGTAAATTAGAAAAAGTAAAAACTGTTGGCAGGCCATTCACTAGAATTTTGGGGTTTTAAAAATTATAAACCAATAATTCTTACAGCGTAAAAGGGGAAGTTATTTTTTGTTTAAGTAAATAAAAAGATATGTTTTTTTTCTTCCCCATTTTGCTTAGTCTATAGTGAGCAATATCCAAAGTAGTAGTAGGAGTTAAAAAGGTGTAATAGTTAAATTAGTGGACAGTGGCCTTGAAGTGAGTAAGTTTGAATTCCAGTTGGGATATTATGTTCATTTTCGGACTAATACCTTTGGGGAAAGGTATGAATCCCTTTATCCTCCCAGTTATGGTTTAAACAGTTCTTCTACAGGATGGCTTTGGCCTTAAAAAACCCACAAAAGTTGATATGCCATTAAACAAAGAAACTAAATCAAACGAAACCTGGGGATAAGGTTATGGTACCACTTCTATTTTTCTACAATGATGACTTTGGCATTAGATTATCCATGAAGGTTGATATGCCATTAAATAAAAATCTAAACAAAACCTTATCCCCCCTCTCAGCAATGGGTTAAAGAGTACCACTTCTATTCTTCTAGAAGGATGGCTTTGGCATTAAATTACCCATGAAGGTTGATATGCCATTAAATAAAGAAACCAAACCAAACCTTATCCCACCCAACTGTGGCTTAAATAGCACCACTATGATTTTTCTACGAGGATGGCCTTGGAATTAAATAACCCACAAAGGTTGATATGCCATTAAAACCCAAAGAAACCAAAATAAAGTAATAATCCCAACTTGATTTGATAATGACCTTGTAAATGATATTTTAATTTCTCTTGTCTTCATTAATTAATTTTTGACAAGTATTTTTCTTCATCTTAATTTTAAGTTGAATTTCATCAAAGTCCCATATCCCTTTTGCTATAGGGATATATATCTTTTTTATCACCTGCTTTATCATCATATAGACCAGGCATAGGCATCCTTTTCTTTCTATAAAAATAGGGGATCCATTCAGAAAGTATAGCAGACAGCATGGCAACTGGTCTAGGAGAAGAAAAACTCTTAATTCAAACTCAACTTAAAATTGACTTTGTGTCACATCCTGATTGTTTGGAGGGGTTAGTAAATACATATATACACACACACTAAAGTTTACAACAAAGAACAATTGATTGACAATTTTAATCTAGATTTGTTTTGGCAACAACTTCTTTTGCCTTCAGATGATACTAGACTTCTAGTATATGTCAATTTAATTTTCCAAACTGTCATTTTCTTTGGTCAATATCAATGATAGAGCTGTTATACAAATAGGAATATAGATATATTAGTGTATATATATTTTTTCTGCCTGATGATTGTTGTGTAAAGACAGCATGAAACCAGTGGTAGCAGATAAGCATCCATGCTATTATATATATATATATATATATATATATATATATATATATATGTATGTATGTATGTATATGTGTGTGTGTGCGTGTGTGTGTGTGTGTGTGTGTGATGACAAAAATTGCCCAAGACAGTCGTTATTAACCTTTGTGTGGTACCTCATATATCAGGGGTAACTCTAACCTTGCCCTTTTTAATGCACTCATATAGGTAGATGCAATCTGGTGGAAGGGTGATGCCCCTGGGACTAGACAGTCAATCTTTACCTCCCAGTTCAAAAGGAAGAGAAGGGGATGACTTGTTTGAAATAAATCTTCGTATTAGTTTTGAGGTTTAAACAAGCCCTTGCTTCTATAGCATTACAACAACTACTACATCAACAAAAAGTTGGTTGGTTGGTTAGGTTTTATGGCATATCAACCTTTATAGGATATTTAATGCCAAATTCATTTTTATACAAATAATCAGTTCTATTTTTAAAAAATCAGGTTAGCATGAGTACACAGTTTGTCAAAAACATTTCTATTCCAAGTTATTCAGTTTAGTCAAATTGTTCTAATTCCAACAATTCAATTTAGTATAAGTATAGATTTTGTTTACACATAGTCAAATGTCAAAACTTCCATTTTAAACAATTTAGTTTAGCGTAAGTACAGTTTCAATGTCAAAAACAGTTCCATTTCAAACAATTCGGTTTAGCATAAGTATGTAGTTTAGTTCTATTTGATCCAAAGATAGGGCTCTGTCAGGTGCTACCACTCCAGGCCAGAGTGGACCTGGGAGCTATGGCAATAAAGGGGTGCTCTGCATTCCCCAAAGCTCCAGCATTACTGGAACTTCATCAGATTGTTTAGTGTCATATCCAGGACACTTGTTGGAGGGTGGGTCTTAACGTGGCCTCCGCGATATATATTAGCGACGGCCATGGTCTTACCCCTTTGCAGAGAAGCAGTTGGTGTATTCTACAGCCCCAGCCGACTGGGCAACAAAAGAAAGTGTTATTTCAATTTTGTATGAACTACCTTTACAGATAGATCATTTATTTGTGTTGACAATCTTAAAAAAAAAAAACACAAAAAAAAACAAAAAACAAACAAACAAAACAACAACAAACAAAGCCAGCTCAATTCTGAAATGGATGACCCTATAGAAATTTTAAATACTGTAAGCAAATTAAAGCCCGTGTACTAGACAAAGCAAAGTTTAGAAAATACAAGGAATTTTCATTTGAAGTGTAAAATGAAGCCATGCACCTAACTTTAGTTTTTAACTTAATTACTTTTAAGCGAAGATGGAGGCGCTTGCTGAACCGTAAAATTACACAGGCCTTCGGTTGCTTACACTACTTGCTGTCCCTTAGAAGTGGTCTCTCATTTTAGAATTGAACAAGCTCATCGTTGCTTAACTTTAATAATCTAATAATTACTGGAACTTTTAGCATCACTTGGCATGTCATTATGGAACATTGGTTAGCAAACTAGTTCAGCAGACCATGAATGTGTGAAGGAGTTCGATCCTTACTGTGTGCACCACACTAGGAGTATAGTTTTAGTACTGTACTAGACTAATAGTAGTAAATATCCTCTAGTTTTTTCTTAGAGCTGAAAAAAGTCGGTTGTACAAGATAAACAGAAACACTCACTTTTCTTTTCATCCTGTAATCAAAATTTTTAACTTACCTTTTATAAAGAGTATTACGAATTTGCAAAATATTAGTTAATCTTCTATAAAAATCTGCAAATCTATTAATGAAGTTCTAACTATTCATAGGATATTTTTAACGTGATTTTATGTAATTTTTGTAGGGGTTATTTCTAAATAGATAAGCAACATAGAGCAATGATCTCGGAAACTGGAAACAGCCGTAAACATTGCTCTTCATGACAGTCCCATTGTGGTAAAAAAAAAAAAGACTAAGTAAATATTGTTTATCTTTTAACGATTTATTTATAAAATCTTCTATATCCTTAGAGACCATTCCAAAATACAATACTGAGTAGAATAGACTTGTCAAATCTCATGATAAAGAAACAAAGAAAAATCATTTATTGATTTTAACTTAATTATTTTGATCTTGTGCCAAACTAAGAATCGAACTGTTTCTCTACATTAATAACAATGGTCTGCGAGCTTAGGTCGCTATTGTACGGATTATTGCATTATGCGAAAATTTTCAACTAGTCCCTAGTTAGAAAAGATAATTTCCAGTTTTTAGAGAGGAAGAAAATAAATTTATATATAAGTATCTACTAACTTAAAGGATAGATTTCTAACTTGTCTTTAAAAAAATCTTAAAATCTCAAACTGTAAATGGACACTGTAACAGTAACATTGATAATCTAAACTGACCCACCCGTGATAGGTGCATACACCTTACCAGAAATTAAACTATAACATTAGAACTGGGAAAATTCACAAGAAAAAAAAAAAATCTCGAGAAGGCTAAAGAAAAAAAAAAAAGAATTTACGAGCGTCACGTAATGGAATTTGCTTCATTTTACGAAAAAAATCAGTTTGTTATAATTCTTATAAAAAATATCAAAAATAAATAAAACATATACACACAGATTTTGTTTCAAAAATGTTTCACATATACATAAAAGAAGTAAAAACAATCAACCATCACAGGCAAAATAAACTAAAATTGACAACCTGCTTGGTTGTATGAGTATTTTACTAACTGCAATAGTTAGTTTTTGTACACACACACACACACACAAAACAAAAACAAACACTAAATTCATCATGGATCTTAGCTTCTTAAATCATAACTCTATCATGTCGACGAAGTGTCTCTCTTTGGCAGAATACTTTCCTTAAAGAATATAAAAATTCTAGTATATACATACCCTGTCCGAACATATCATCAATGCATCTCATTAAATACCAAGATGCAGGGCGGGCGAGCCTTCTTTTTCTTTCCATTTTTTTTTTTTAATGGTATTCCTTCTCGACAAGAAAAATATCCTTTTTTCACAACTTCACCTTATTAATGTGATTTGACTTGAAAACACTAACAGGTTTTATGAAAACCATGTGATAGGGGTTTAATGGCTGTTGTTTTCCTCGTTAAATTACATACAAAACCTTTGTATTGTATGTAAGTGAAAATTCCGAGATCCCGGATCCAAAGTTTTTGATTAAAGAAAAAACAAAAACAAAAAAACAAGGCTCAGTATTTAAATCCAGTAAAACTTAGTTTTTTGATTTAAAAAACCCAAACTAAGAAAGTGAAAAATCAATCAATAAAATAAAAATAAACGAGATTGGTAAGTTTTGGTATAAAGATTTTCCACACAGTCTTTTTCTAGTTAAGTCTGGTCCAGGACTAGTTAACAATAATTTCCTTAAAATAGCTCCTCTAAAGAGGTAAGCACTTATCTCATCATTACGAGCACTTAAGATAAGAGCTATCTACATTTCAAGTTTTTGAAAACTTAACCATGAAAATTTCGAAAAAAAAAAAAAAAAAAAAAAAAAAAAAAGAGAGAAAGAGAAAGGAAGAAAAGAAAATAATAGATCAGTTCTTTTTTTAAAAAAAGTTCGTTCACTGCACAAAGCTAAGAGCAGAAGATTTGTGTGTCGGACCAAAGTTTTCAAATTTTGAACATTAGATGTGATTTTTGAAGAAAATAAGATTCTTTGACTTTATACCCTTTATACTTTTAGATAACCCTTCCCTTCGTTTAAAATATACACAGTTAAAAAAAGAATAAAAGTTCCTGAGATGCCGAAGTAAAGGAAATGGAGAACAAAAAAAAAAAAAAATAAATAAATAAATAAAATAAAATAAATAAATAAATAAAATATCAATATATAAAAACTAAAGATTGTAAATATTGAACAATAGATAAGTTTAGTTTAAATCACAAATAACTCCAGGTCTTCTTAAACTAATGTTTAGAAGCTTCCTCTTGTCAGTCTCAGGTAACTGAAGAATTATATTTTCTTTGTTATTCTTCACAATTTTGGGAAAAAAAAACTACGTGTGAATGTTTTTCCTTAATCCCCAGCCAGTAACTTTTAGCCACAAAAACTGAACTGTCCAAAATAAAAAGAAAAAAAAAAAATGAAAAAAAAAATATTAGATAGATGAAGCGGAAAGGAAAACTTTCAAATTAATTTGGTCTTGAAATTTAAAGTATACGTGAAGATGAGGGATACTGCATCAGATGTCAAAAAAAAAAAAAAAAAAAAGAAAAAAGAAAGGATGTTTCTTTTTACAGTAAAGGATTTTTTGCGTCAAGTGATGTAGTCATGTAGCAGCAAAAGTTTAAACAGGATCCCTGTTATTTTTGTTTTGTTTTAGCATCAAGTAACTGTCAGCAATTAGGTTGATTATATATAGAATTAAGAACAATATCAAAGTTGTTTGATAAATTTTAAGATGCAAGGAGAGGTATGAAATGTATCGTCTCTTGTTTAACAGAAGCAACTTTCAAATAAATTCTTTCTTTCCTTCCCTCGCCCGTTTTTACTTTCTGTTTTTCACAAGTGGTAAAAGGGGTGTAGTATCTCTACAGGCTGAAACTTTTTTAACAAAGGACAACTGTGTCCACTCAAGTATTAGTTACCTACCAAAAAAGTTACTACTCAACAAGACTTAGTAAAAATTCTTAATTACTACATTGTTTAGTTAAATACTTATGTAAAATCAAATAAACAGTTTTAATTTTTAGGCACTTAGATTTTAGTGAGGTTGATACTCAAGTTCAGTAGACTAGAGAAAGTGAACGACTGTATTAGGTACTGACTTTGGTCAGCATGTAATAGAATGCACTGTTTTCAACTTGACTTATTAGGTTGGTTGTCCATTGCAATTCGTTTTACGTAAACGACGAAAACAAAGAAAATGTCAAAATTTAAATCTTAGTTGGCTATTCTTTAACTTCCATTTGCAAACAAGAGTAAATCATTCTTACTGCTGTTTAGTTAATTACAGAAAAAGTCTAGTGTTTTAAAAATTCAGACAAAAAAAAAAAAAAAAGAAAAAAAAATCAGGTTAAAAGCCTGGTAAGGGTAACCCCAAGCCGAACTTTTTTGACCGTATTAGTCCGATACAGGTATTATTGGGTAATGAGCCAGGTTTTTTGTAATATCATTGTACTTATAAAATTTTCAGAACTGTTGCTCTGAAATTTCTTGTTTATATTCGGTACTTTCCAAATATTAAACTGGGCATAAAATCAAGTAAAGAAACAATTAATACTATACTTTGTCTTTCTCTGTTATAAAATGAAAACAATAACAAATGAAATCAAGTTTTCACAACAGTTACAATGTATTTTATATATAAATAGATTGTTACTAACTTTTGCTTAGTCTTGTTCACAAAACTTGTATTGTTTATATTATCAGCTTTTTCTAAGTGCTTACCCATCATAGAAAATAGATTTGGCATGTCAAGTTGTCGATTTTAATGGCTGTCAAAGGTGGTGTTTAAGTATATAATGATCATAAAGGTCACTGTAGATATATAATGATCTAATTTTTTTTATAACACTGCAAAAATATAACATTGTACCAAGAACTTGTTCAGAAGATTAAAATAAAAACATTTTAAGAGTATAAATCTGAATTATGATAATCTTTCAAGATTTTCTCACCTGTTGGAGACACAGACTAAAAATCTCAAAAACCATCCAAATAAGATGAACAAGGCATGTGGGACACTGCTGGAGAAGCAAAGATGAACTCATGTGACGTTCTCCAATGGTCTCCTTCATATGGACGTGTCAGTGTTGGCCAACCAACAAGAACTTACTGACAACAGCTCTGTACGGATACAGGATGGTGCCCGTGGTGTAATGGTTATTATCGTAGGAAATGGACACGGCAACACGAGTTCAAATCCTGGATGAGACTGATTGCTTTTCACATAGCACTAATACCCTTGGGAAAGGTATGAATCCAATTATTCTCCCTCCAGCTATGGGTAAGTAGTAGGACAGACTAGGTTCTTCAGCCTTGGTGAGGCAACTAGTCTAAAAGAAAGAAAACTCTGAATTCAAACCGGTTAAACTCTGCTTAAAAAATTGACCTTGTGTCATATCCTACCCAAGCGGAGGGGTTGGTAAGTATGGTACAGATACAGGATGTAGTCAAGAAGACCTGCAGGGAAAGATAGATGATAGGGACAAATTGCGAGAGAGAGTCAGGGAAATCAGTCCTAGCTGCACAACTTGATGATGTTGAAGAATATAAAGCAACTCCTTTCTGGATAAGGTTTTTGTTTTACTGAGTGCAAATGGCTTTGTGAAATGTATGAATCCATCTTTTTTGTTACCAACTATGGGTAAATTGTAGCATAAATTGAGCTCACTAGCTGTAGTAAAAATAACTAGTTTAGAGGAAGGAAAACTAATTCCAAACCCTTACAAGAATAGTCTTTGCTATCTTGATAGGGGTTTTCAATTGTTTTTCTTCAGTGGAGTCTGAAAGTTTGATTTTGCTTGGTTTAAAGGCATATCGACTTTTGTGGGTTATTTAATACCAAAGCCATCCTTGTAGAAGAACAGTAGTGGTTTTATTTAACCAAGAGCTGGGGGGGGGTGAGATAAGGAGTTTCATACCTTTCCCTAGGGTGTTAGTCTGAAAGTGAATATAATGGAGTGACTGGAGTTTGAACTTACTTTTTACTGTGAATTCGATTACCATGACCAGAAAATCCGCCGAACACCTACGCACGACATACAGGAACACTGGGCAGCTGTTTCAACTTTTATTAGGTCTCATCAGCAGTGTATACTGTAATCTCTACCACTGGAGATCGAACCAGTGACCACATATCGCAGTGCCGAAACTCAACAACTGAGCCACCAGTTCATATCGCATGCAAGTGACGCCAAATCAACTAGTCATGGTAATTGCGCGGCCAATAATTCACAATATCAATTCCTCTACTTAAGAAATAAAAATATGTACATCACTTTTTACTATATTGTAGTTCAGCACATTCATTTTAGGAAGTGCTCGTGGTGTAATGGTTATCGTCATAGGAAATGAACATGGCGACACGAGTTCAAATCCTGGACGAGACTGATTGCATTTCACATAGCACTAATACCCTTGGGAAAGGTATGAATCCAATTATTCTCCCTCCAGCTATGGGTAAATAGTAGGACAGACAAGGTTCTTCAGCCTTGGTGAGGCAACTAGTCTAGGAGAAGGAAAACTCTGAATTCAAACCTGTTAAACTCTGCTTAAAAATTGACCTTGTGTCATATCCTGCCCAAGTGGAGGGGTTGGGTAAATATGCTTAACCTCATTCATTTTGTGTTCAACCTATTTCTAGTAGCACCTGTGGTAAGGATATGAATGCTAAGTTTTACAGCATCTTACTCTTTTGTAGTGTAATGAAGATGAAAGAACAAAGACCTTTTCAAGGCTTTATCCAACTAAATTTTACAGTAACAACCACACAAGACAAGAGGCCAAATGCATATAAATAAGAATTAAAAAGGACGTATTTAAATAGGAAAATCCGTGAACAAGAATTATAACAACGGTTTAGGTAAAATCACATGAGCAAGAGTTATAACTTTTTTTTTTTAAAAGTATAACACCATCCTATGGAAAATATTGTGAAGAAGGGACACAAGCAGTTTTGTTGCATAGCCTTATGGTCGGCCAATCTTTGGGCCTTGCTCAGTCAACTTCTATCTCTTCACCTCAGTTTAGTTTGTTCTTCCTCTATTTCATCTCTCCCCCAGTCATCTTGTTTTCTCCCCTCAGTCACTCTTTATGTTGTTAATTTTATTGATGAGGAATGAAAATGCAAATACAACCACCATTTCATATACACATTTTATTTTATTATTTCTAGATGACTTTTACTAAAACTACTTGTTTGATCCAAATGATAAGCTGGTGTATTTGACTGCTCAGGTTGGGTGTTTCTCATCAACTGACTAACTCCAGAGCTGTTTTGTCACCTAACTGAAACCATTCAATCAGAACTGACCCCAAAAATTGAATGGCTGTCAATGAACAACCAATATCTTTCGATTCAGGATTCAACATAACAGCTCAGGACTTAATTTAAATGATACACTACAATGTTTTAACAGGATGGAAATAGATTTATCTTAATGAGACTGATTGTTGTTTTTTTTAAATATATATATATAGTATTATTCGGTCCAGTTAAACCTGAGTTGGGAGTAATTCCATCAGGACAAAAAAACCATTCCACAGTGAACATTTAAATTTTCCTGGTAAAGAGCTCAATGTAACTGACATTACAGAGCAATAATTATTTTATCTATAAGATCTGAAGAAGTCCTATTATTTTTTTTGGTGTTTTTGATTTATATCAAAAACCCATAAATAAATTTATAATCCTAATGTGACCAGTTTTTGTTTTTTCTTAAAGATATATATATATATATATATATATATATAAGAAAATAATGGATTGTAATCTGTCAGTTTGTAAAGAAAAATTGATAACAAGGTAATCCAAGTAGAAGGAGAGATTTCTGGAGAAACAAAGTCAACACTATAGTGTTTCGGTTCTGCTGAACCATCATCAGGACTATGAGCGGTTATATTAGTGATGTTAAGATAATGATGGATGTGTTAACATCACTAATATAAACCCTCATAGTCCTGATGATGGTTCAGCAGAACCGAAACACTATAGTGTTGACTTTGTTTCTCAAGAAATCTCTCCTTCTACTTAGATTGCCTTATATATATATATATATATATATATATATATATATATATATATATATATATATATATATATATATGAGGCATGCTTAGCATAAAATATGAAATGAAATCTGTGACTCGATTTTAAATCCTGAACAAGTTTGATTGCATTTCATTTTGTGCTAAAGCCCATTAGAGAGGCATGAATCTATCAGTTCTAACCCAACTATTGGTAAAAAATAGAACAAACTGGGTTCTTTAGCCTTGATGAGGTAACCACTCTAAAAGAAGGAAAACTCTGAATTTATAACAGCTTACTCTGCTTAGAAATTGACCTTGTATCACTTCCTACATGTAGTGGAGGGGATGGGTAAATACACACACACTTTGTTATCTTCCCTTCTCCATTATAGTATTAATATACATATTCTACTTCACAATAAGCCCCAAACCTAAGTTTTTCTCGGAAGAACAAAACATTCTTTGTCCTCCTCTTTCTCCCCGTTGTCGTATATTAATTAGCTTATTCTGAAGAGAATAGCATTGGTTTAAGTGTTATAGTTTGAGGGAATTACTTAATCAATCTGAAACTATATTATGATAATTACATTTTTGAATGCATGTTACCATAAAAAATCATACAAAGTAAGATTTTTATTAGTGCTCCATAAAAATTCTCATATAGAATAAAGTAATTTCCAGTCCAATTTATAATTTAATGATAGTGTTGGTCTTAATCTGTGCTTATTCTTAATCATTATAATTTCTCAAAGGGAGTTTACTATAAAATGGTTATTATACAGATGTATTTACCAAACAGAAAAAGAATAGTAAATAAAACATTAATAGTCCCTTTGGTATCCAACACATTTACTCTAGGAAGTTTTTCATTGGTTGAAGCACCTTTGAAATTCTTCTTTTATTTTGGTGTGAAGCTGCACTATTGTATTTCATTTAATGTCCTCAATTCTCTTACTATGGAATGAATTTTCAATCTATTAAAAGAGAAAAAGTTACACAGATCTATGACTGTTGAGTATGGAGGGTACCGCACTTGCACAATCCTGTGTTCCAAAAGCATATTGTTCAAAGAAAAAAGTTGCACTGAACATGATTTGGTGAGTATGGAAGGAGCTGTACTTGTGCAAACCTATGTTTTGCAAAAAAGAAAAAATCCAGTTTCAATATATTTTCATAACACCTTGTAGCACACATACTCTTAAATTTTAATTGATCATTATATAAACTAGGAAAAGATAATCCCAAAGTGATGGATTGACTTAATAAGAAAAGACACAAAAGTGGAAAGACTGGCAAAAGACAAAATAAAACAAAAAAAGATTTGATTTGATGTTGAGTTTAATAGTAGTCAAAGGTAGCCTTTAGGTATGTATATAATGATCATAAAGATCCTTATAGATATTAGTGATCTAATCTTTCTATGTATGTTACAGCAAAAAAAAATAGCACCATGTAGCAAGACCTTTGTTAGTGCAATAGAATTGAAATGCTTTAAAAGAATAAAGCAATTTAAAATCTATCTTACAACTCAATATTAATAACAAAGGTGAGTTTATGTTTCTGCTCATCCCCAATCATAATTTCAGTGTACTTCTTATTTATTTGTAATTAATTATAATATAAATTCTATAACAGAATGTGACTTAACACCGGGACATTGGCCCAGCGGTTAGAGTGTTCGCCAATGGCCCGGGAGACCTGGGTTCAATCCCAGGTCGAGTCATACCAAAGACTTTAAAAATGGAACTTGATACCACCTTGCTTAACACTCAGCATTATAAGGTACGGTTCAAGGGTAAAGTGGAGCAATCCTGGGAATGGAGTAGCGCCCTCCCCTACACCTTGGTGTAGTAGCTATCGAAAAGGGAGCCTTCAGGTCACCCTCGACTATGGTCGCTAACTAACTAACATTAAAGGTGTCCTTTAAGAGAATTCAACAAGTTTATTGTTAATCCCTGAACTTACTGAATAATAAAGATAAAAAATTAGATATTTAAAAAAAAATCATTCTAAAGTCAGTCTGTGCAGTATCAGTCTATGGTCTATCCAGTCTCACAAGCTAACTAATATTTCCCTATACTGAATCTGTTTGCTTTTCAAAAAAAGACCATTGGCTAATAGCTTTAGTTAAAGCTGTATAAGCCATGGGCCAGCTTCACAAAGGGATGGGGGGAAGAGAAAAAAAAACCAAGAGAATCTAATAGACTTGTATTGTCATTTTTAGAGTGTTTGCCAATGGTCAGGGAGACCGAGGTTCAATCCCAGGTCAAGTCATACTAAAGACTCAAAAAATGGTACTTGATCCTGCCTTGCTTGTATTATAGGGTAAGACCATTGGCTAATAGCTTTAGTTAAAGCTGTATAAGCCATGGGCCAGCTTCACAAAGGGATGGGGGGAAGAGAAAAAAAAACCAAGAGAATCTAATAGACTTGTATTGTCATTTTTAGAGTGTTTGCCAATGGTCAGGGAGACCGAGGTTCAATCCCAGGTCAAGTCATACTAAAGACTCAAAAAATGGTACTTGATCCTGCCTTGCTTGTATTATAGGGTAAGGATCAAGGTTAAAGTGGAGCAATTAAGAGAATGGAGTAGCACCCTCTCCTACACCTTGGTGTAGTAGCTATCGAAAAGGGAGCCTTCGGGTTACCCTCGACTAAGGTAGCCAAGTTTACTTACTTACTTACTCTTTGAGCAATCTTAGTAGGGAGTAGCACAAGTAGCATTTTAATATTCAGACTAAGTTGAGTAGATCCTAACTATCATTCTATGGAGACCACATTATAACTTGGACACTGGTCAGTTTTCTATCCCATTCTATCTAAAGGCCAACTACTCACTGGATTTGAATTCTTCTTATGACCAACTATAATGGACAGTGGGTAGGGGTAGGATCCCAGTTTAGCTTGGTAGTCCTCTCTTACACTGTGTTCAATGACCAACCCCTAACTGTCACTCTCTTGGACAGCCACTACTCACTTGACAAATCATAACTGTTTATTATGTAAGATTCAAACTTCCTCCTTGAATATATGGTGTCTTCACGTCTAGAAAATAAAACTGCTTTTTTTAGCTTGGACCATCCAGTACTAACATACCTTAAAAAATGATATCTTTGTCTATTGATCTCTGACTGTACTTGCACTGAAGACTTCAGTTTATTACAAACATCAAAAATAAACCTTTCATTTCAATTGAGAAATCTTTTTTTTCTATTTCATTATCAGTTAAGATCTGCTGATCTCTTTAACTTGTTTAGCTACTCTTTTGATACTACTTGCATATACCTATCTACATTATGGAATTATTAAATTTAGGTTTTTATTTAGCAGTAAATCAACTAATAACAGAGAAGACTCAAAACATTTTTTTCTTAAATAGCTGAACATTCTGGGTTCATGAGACATTCCCTGAACTAGATTAAATCATTTGAATTAATGGTATAATTTTTTCCAAGCTACATAAAAGAAAATTTTATGGAATAATCTAATATTTAGGAAAAAAATGTATGTTATGTTTATATGTATACATACTCATATAGATATATTCATACCTATATGAATATACATTATTGTATCTAAATATGTCACCTAGCGACAGAAGAGCTTATAGTATCACAAGTATGGAGGTGCCAGTGGTGTTATGGTTATTGTCGTAGGAAATGGACATGGCGACAAGAGTTCAAATCTTGGACGAGACTGATTGCATTTCACATAGCACTAATACCTTTGGGAAAGGTATGAATCCAATTACTCTCCCTCCAGCTATGGGTAAATAGTGGAGCAGACTGGGTTCTTCAGCCTTGGTGAGGCAACTAGTCTAGGAGAAGGAAAACTTTGAATTCAAACCTGTTAAACTCTGCTTAAAAATTGACCTTGTGTCATATCCTGCCCGAGCGGAGGGGTTGGTAAATATGTATAGTATCACAAGTATGATGTTCGTGAATTCAGAATGAGATATCAAAAAACGATCTACAATATATAAAGTAAAGCCCAATTTCAGATGTTTTCTCAAACTCATTTGCAAAAAGAGTTGTTAAATTTAGTATAAGTATTGAAGTCTTAAAATTGAAGTGGCAGTCTTAAAATTGCTACATTTAGAGTAAATCCAGGAAGCAGATGGATAATTTCCTTCAAGTAACAGATGTTTATTATAAAACTAATTGTTTATATAATCCATGATATTATGGATAGGATGTGTTGAATATTTAAAAATGTTCATTTTCCAAATTCTGAGCCAGACTGAGATATAAGCAATAGAGGTGATTGTTTAGGGCCCTTTGACTGCCAAGAGATCTTGAAGAACATTAATTTTTTTTTGTCTGATTTATTACGCCAGTTACTACACTGATGAAAAAATGGTAGTGTATACAATGTAAACTTAGATGCTTTTTTTTCTAGGTGTAAAACAATCAAGCATTGACAATCAATATTTTTTTGGCAATGAAATGAAAGTATGTATACATATGGGGGCAAATAAAATTCTTTATAGTCTCATAAGGGACTGGGCTGGATCATTTTTAATCATTACATATAAAATTCTGACAATATAGAGAATGAAACAGTCATAGTTATATCTTAATGCTAAATGCATTTAAACCAAAAATAAAGTAAAAGTAAAGTTGATGACCGTAGTCGAGGGTGACCCAAAGGCTCCCTTTTTGATAGCTACTACACCAAGGTGTAGGGGAGGGTGCTACTCCTTTCCCTGGATTGCTCCACTTTACCCTTGATCCTTACCTTAAAATGCTGAGTATTAAGCAAAGAGACATCAAGTACCATTTTTTGAGTCTTTGATATGACTCGACCTGGGATTGAACCCAGGTCTCCTGGGCCATTGGCAAAATTTGTGAGATACTATTGCACCTCATGAGATTTGTGAGATACTATTGCACCTCATGAGACAAAAAAATATAAAATAGTTTTCTAAAAATAAATATGGAACAGAGAATACAGAAGAAGATAATTTTAAAAGATTAGATTTGAGAATCTCCTGACCAATAGTTCTTAATAGCTCAAAGTAGTTGGCGTGTTTAATCAGGTTTCCTTAGGGCAAAAGGAAATGTGAGAAACTTTCACAAAATATTTATCTGTAATATTTTCTTATAGTTGTTAACTTGACATCCAAAATTAGTTACAATAAAAAGCAACTAAAAAGATTAAGAAAATTCTAGTCAAAGTTAGTCTCATTATAATTTACCAAATATCTTTCAAGCTGTACAGCAAAGGCTCCATTATTTTTTGGCTTGATTTCAACCAAACGTCTAAGAATTGTTAGGTTAATACCTGGAAAGGCTTTAAACTGTACTAGGAAATCTAGCTCACTGATTTTTAGGTAAGACCTGTCTCTCACTCACTGAAAGATTAGTTTTTTTTGTTTTATTCATTTGATATAGATTGTATTTAATTGGTATATTCAATATGGAACTGTTTGGTTTGGTTGTTTCTTTGTTTAATAACATATCAACCAGTATGGGTTATTTAATGCCAAAGAAATCTTTATAGAAGGATAATAATGGTACTATTTAACCCATAGCTTGGAGGATAAAGGGGGTTCATGCCTTTCCCTAGGGTATTAATCCTAAAGTGAATACAATAGGAGCTTGAACTCGCTTATTATGGTGTCACAGTCCAGCATGTTAGCCATTACGTCATAGGGACTCCGCCCTGAACAATTTATATTTTTAGAATTATTATTATTGAGGGTTTGGGTTTGTTGGTTTTTATAACCTTTATAGGTTATTTATCGCCACTCTCTTTTTATGTAAATAATCAGTTCTATTTCAAACAATTCAGTTTAGCATGAGTACACAGTTTGTCAAAAACATTTCTATTTCAAACTATTCAGTTTATTCAAGCAGTTATGTTAAACAATTCAGTTTAGTGTAAATACAGTTTCAATGCAAAAAAAACCCAGTTCTATTTCAAATAATTCAGTTTAGCATAAGCACGCAGTTTAAATGTAAGTATGGTTTATTTGTCAAAAACATTTCTATTTCAAGCTATTCAATTTAATCAAACAGTTCAGTTTAGCATAAGTATCCCTGTTATTATTATTGAGGAAGTCTCTACAGCATAATGGCAACTGTGCTGGACTTTGAATAAATGAGCTTGGACTCCAGTTGTGCTATTACATTTACCTTCAGACTAATACTCTTGAGATAGGTATGAGCCCCTTTACCAAACAAATTAGGGGGTATCCCTGTGGTATACTGGACGTTGGAACCATAATTCGGGAGTTTGAACTCCAGTTGTGCAACTACATTCCTTTTTGGACAAATACCCTTGGGAAAAGTATGAACTCCCTTATCTTCCCATCTGGGAGTTAAATAGTATGACTACTGTCCTTCTAAAAGGATAGATTTGGCATTAAATAACCAGATAAGGTTGATATTTCATTAAGTAACAAACAAATTATTATCTTTACAAGCAGGTAGTATTATGATTATCATTGAAGAAAATTAACTTGTCAAGCCAATTTCTACTCCTGGAAAAGGGAGTTAGTGTTTCACTTTGTGCTTTGTGAGAAAGGATCTAATTTATCTTTTCTCTTTCAAGCTATGGGTAAATTGGTTGGGCACACTGAGCTCTCAAGCCTTAGAAAAGGCAACCAATCTAGAAGAAAGGAGATTGAGTCTCTAAGACAGCCCAGTGTTGTCTTTAACCTTGTTCTGGCAACTTACATCAAATTGTATAACATCTTGTCCTTTCTTTGGATACATATTGATGTTCATAAAGAGGGGAGATCTGCAGCAAGGGCAACTGTAGGTCTTTGATATAACTTTTCTGAGGCCTGTGCCAAGATCTGGGTACAGATCTATGAAGTCACACAAGACAGATGCCATAAAATATATGTTATTTTAGGAATTCAAACAACTGGTTATCCTTTAAAAAGTTCATAATTGTTGCAATATTATCTGATGTGAGAAGGATAGCCCTAGATTCTTCAAACTTTGGTTGACTTAAAGAAAAAATATAGCAATGAAGAGATCTTACAAAGGCAATCAGGGTTTGTTTATACTATGCAATAAAGTCCTAATAGCTATATAAAGTAAAGTTGGTGACCTTAATCAAGGGTGACCAGAAGACTCCCTTTTCAATAGCTACCACACCAAGGTGTAGGGGAGGGTGCTACTCTATTCCTTGGATTGCTCCTTTGATCCTTACCTTATAATGCTAAGTGTTAAGCAAGGTAGTATCAAATAGCATTTTTTGAGTTTTTGGTATGACTTGACCTGGGATTGAACCCTGGTCTCCCAGACCATTGGTGAACACTCTACTCATTAGCCCAATAAGGGTTGAATATTAATAGCTATATATGCTGGGGAAACTTTTTGAGTTAGAAGGAGGAAGACAACAGAAAACAGTGTATTTGAAAATGATTGTCTTGGGACCATAGTGGGAGTTTCTGGCATGAATTACATCAAAATGGGTGGGATAAGGATTGATCTTGGAATAGCAAATAAAATTAGACATTATCAAAAAGAAAATATTGAAGTGGTTTGCTGACATGGTACACAAAGACAATACCAGCTATGTCAACCATTCATACAAGAATGACTTTACCAAGAAAAAGACCAAGAGGAAATCCTTCAAATTGATGGTGTGAACAAATAAGAGAAGACGTAAAACTACCTCTTCTAACAGTAAAAAGACAAAATAGAGGTTTTAAGTGGGAACTCTTGCAATGAAAAATGGGATCTTTGTCTATTGATTTCTAACTGTACTTGCACTGAAGACTTCAGTTTATCACAAACATTAAAAAATAATCCTTTCATTTCAATTGAGAAATCTTTTTTTATCATTTATTTCATTATCCATTAACATCTGCTGATCTCCCTAACTTGTTCAGCTACTCTTTTCATACTACTTGCATATACCTATATACATTATGGAATTATCACATTTACGTTTTTATTTAGCAGTAAATAAACTTATAACAGATAAGATGCAAAACATTTTTTGATAAATAGATAATAAAAAAACAGAGGGAGTTCCCATGGTGTAATGGCTAAAGTGCTGGACTGCAGCCTGAAAGTGAGTGAGTTCAAACTGCAGTCATGCTATTACAATCACTTTCAGACTAATATCCTTGGGAAAGGAATGAACCCTCTTATCCTCCTAACTATAGGTTAAATAGTAGCAATACTGTCCTTCTACAAGGATTGCTTTGGCATAAAATAACCCTCAAAGGTTGATATGCCATTAAACAAAGAAACCAAACCAAACAAAACCAAAAATAAATGGTTGTTTACACAAAAAAGACTCATTGGCTTAGTAGGTAGAGTGTTTGCCAATGGTCCAGGAGATCTGGTTTCAATCTCAGGTTGCGTCATACCAAAGACTTTAAAAATGGTACTTGATACCTCCTTGCTTAACACTCAGTGATATAAGGTGCATATCAAGGGTAAAGCAGAGCAATCCAGGAAAAGGAGTAGCACCCTCCCCAACACCTCGGTGTAGTAGCTATTGAAAAGAGAGCCTTCTAGTCCCCCTCGACTACGGTCGCCAACTTTACACAAAAAAGAACCACCAAAATTTGTAGTTATTTGTATATTAAGAAAAAATATCAAAACATAGATCATTTAACCAATTTTATGATAAAAATAACTCAGCTAAGTAGTATGCAAAATAACAACTATCTTAGAGTATTTCAAATAAAAACTAAAAACTGTTTTCCTTTGTAATTTTGATACTTAAAACAAACTGTGTAAATAGATACACTTCATAACTAATTCTTGCCATATGTTGAAGAAAGAATTCATTGACAAATTAAATTTTCTTGAAATATTGACCTTACATTAAGACTTTTCTACAATATATTTTATTGCAATGATCACACAGGTTTTCAAGTATTTATGTCCAGTGGGGACTCTAGAATTGAAGTTCTTGAGAAAGGGTGCCTTGTATAAATGTTGATGTAACAACAACAATAATAATAATTTAGAAGTTCTATAGAAAAGAAAACACAGCTGAAGAAACACAATATTTTTAGTAATCAGTAGTTAGGTTACTTAATGCAGTGCTAATATATGATTCTTATCACTTGTGGCACCAAAGTGATTGTAGGTAAATAGCCTTTTCTTTTTGGTCTATAGCCAAGCCTTACAAATGGAGGCCAAGAATCACTGAGCAGACAAGGATAGATTTAAAAAAAAATAGTAGATACTAGTCATTGATATGATGAGAAGCATATGTGTAATAATGTACTTAGTATGTACTTTTCCACTATTTTCTTTATTACAGTAATAGACTTTTGATGCTAATTAAAGATAATGTATACATAGTTTCAGTAAAGAAACTGCCATAAGAATTCCTAAGTTAACCATTTAGTAGGATAATGTTTTTTGCAACTGTTTTGGAGAAGCAAATTAAGAACTACATTCTCAAGGACATAATAGATTAGATTTGGTTGTAAAAAAACTTGTGTATTCAGCCAACCAGATCTGACCATTTCATTTACAAAGGGTTAAACTGATTATATTACATTCACCTGTGTTATATAAAGGGCATAAGTAGCATTGATTAGGAGTAATATTTTTTGCGAGTAATAAAAGAAATTCTGAAAAACAAATAAAAAAGTTACTTAGAATAGCATTGTTTAAGGCTCTTTAATGATAAGCATGATGCAAACAATTATTTTAACAGTTATTTTTATTTAATGTCTCATAAAAAAAGTCCTTGCTAGAAAATTACAACTGAAAGTTATTCATACTCGGTGATAAAATAAGAAACTAAACAAATGAAAGCTACTACATAATGCCTTATAATTCCCGAGCTGACGTGGTTTGCTTGTTGGCTGGGCAGTATGATACTGAGTCTAACATAAAGTTGGGCGGGTTTCGATCCCAGCTTCAAGTGTCCAACATGTCTAGGCACACTGAAGAGTTGTGATACAACAAAACAGTCTGTCTGTAGATGACAATATATGCTCCCCCACGGGGGTTGAGCACTCTGGCGAAGGAATTTATGGCTGCCACTCGCATAATGCAAAGCTCTTTGAATGAATTGAGCACCGGTAAAGCAAAAATGTAAACAAACGAAAGCTACTACATAATGCCTAATAATTCCTGAGCTGATGTGGTTCACTTGTTGGCTTAGCAGAATGATACTAAGTCTAATGTAAAGTTGGGCAGGTTTCAAGCGTCCTACGTGTCTAGCCACACTGAAGAGTTGCAATACAATGAAAGTCTGTCTGTGGATGACAATATATATATATAATCTCTCTCTCTCTCTATATATATATATATATATATATATATATATATATTCTCTGTTTTACTTTATAATAAATACTGTTAGTTTAAAAGAAAAACTTACCAGACAATAGCAAATAAAGTAGTGCTCAATACAAAGAACATCAGAGAACAAAATCTATAAATAAAGTGGCTTATTCTGTCAAGCCCAATCATCTACAGTGAATGGATAAATAAAAAGTAAAAGGTAATTTTGAGGCTAAATATAATACGACAATATTTCAAATACTGTATAGTGATTCATTTGTAAATATTTGGTGGTAATCATAACTATATTTTCAATGGAACATTGAAATCATTTTATTATTTAGTAACATGTTTGCATAGTTATATAGTGTCAAGTATCCCTATCAAGTGCTAATAAACCTATACACAATCATATAGCTTCAAACAACTATTCCCATTCAATAACAACTATCATTTCTTTGTACAGTTACGTAGTTTCAAGTATTCCTATCCAATAGTTATAATTTTTAAACGGATCTATTTGGCCCATAGATAGGACTTTAACAGGTACAAACCCAGTCTGCTGGGGTTGTAGAATACACTGACACCATTTCAACAGAGGGGTAAGCCCCACCCCCTCCATTGAGTGTCCTGATAATGACACTAAGCTAGTAATACTGGAGATTTGGGGAATGCATAATTTTCCTTCATTGCCATTGCTCCCAAGTCCACTCTAGGCCAGAGTGATAGCACCTGATAGGGTCCTATCTATGGGTCAGATGGGACTGTTTGACATTTAAACTGAGCGCAAACAAATGACATGCTAAACTGAATTATTAGAAATTGAACTGTTTGATCATTTAACTGAATGTAAACAAATGAATGATGTTTAATTGAATTATTGATGATACATAGCAATACTTGGAACCATTCAACTTTGTTGACTTATGCTGAATTGAATTGTTTGAAATAGAATTTTTAGATCATTTAACTGTGTGTAAACAAATGACTGATGTTTAATTGAATTGTTAGTGATACATAATGCATGGGACCATTTAACTTTCACTTATGCTAAACTGAATAGTTAGAAATAGAACTGTTGGTTCATTTAACTGTGTGTATCTACAAAATGTGTTTACAAATCATATATCTAATATGTATATAAAAAACAGAATTTGACATTAAATAATCAACAATGGTTGATATGCCATAAAACCAAACCAATCTAACAGGTATTACTACTCCAGAGTCAGGGTTAAACTGGGAGAAATGATAAAGAAGAGGTATACTACACCCCATAGATCCCTAGAACTAGATTCTTACCACCAGATCTAGCTTAGTGTCACATCCAGGACACCTCTTTTGGAGTAGGTGGGTCTTACCCCTCTGCAGAGGATACAGTTGTCTTATTGTAAGCTCTGCTGACAATATTAGAGTTTAGAATGAGGGCATTAAAAAATTGTTCTAACCAAACAAAAGGTTACTGAATGAGAAATAAGCAAAATGGAGGTTAGAAATGAAATGGAAATCTTTATAACATTAACAAAATACAATACTCGCCAGTGATGTGGGGAAGGTCAATACCACTGCTTGTGGTGACTATTTAGTCAGCATATTTACTTGCCTCACAATAGTCTCCAACATATTTATGAGGAATGGAACATACTCATTAACATTCATAGAGAGGGTATATAACAAAGTAAGTAAGTAAAGTTGGCGACCGTAGTCAAGGGCGACCAGAAGGCTCCCTTTTCAATAGCTACTACACTGAGGTGTAGGGGAGGGTGCTACTCCTTTCCTTGGATTGCTCCACTTTACCCCTGATACGTACCTTATATTGCTGAGTGTTAAGCAAGGAGGTGTCAAGTACCATTTTTAAAGTCTTTGGTATGACGTGACCTGGGATTGAACCTATGTTGCCCAGACCATTGGTGAACACTCTACCCACAAGACCAATGAGCTGGTTATATAACAAAAATTTATCAAAATTATTCAAAAGATAATCTAAAAGTTGTATGAACCTGAGCAATCTACTAAATATGAAAGAAAATATGCTGTTTGGAATATTCTGATCATATTTTAAAAATTGAGAGTTCCAAAAATTACTAAAAACAATAATATAAGACATTTGTAAACAAACACTTAGTAATGTTAAACGATTACAGCAATATATAGAGGCATTGATGTTGTAATAGTTATTGTCAAAGGAAATGCATTTAATTAGCTGAGTTTAAATCCTGGACAAACCTGTCTGCATTTTACTTCATGCCAAAGGAAAGGCATATATATATATACTCACAATTGGACACAGTGTCGGGCAGACTTCCACATAGAAAGACAAATTAGTCTAGAAGAAAAACCTTAAATTCAGAACAAAGTGAATAAAAACCCAATTGTGAAGGAAACTGAAGCAACATGACTAATCTGGGGTAATTGTGACCTTGCACTCCACAACTGGGACCCTGTACTCTGGCCTAGAGGGTAGAGTGTTCGCCAATGGCTCGGGAGACCTAGGTTCAATCCCAGGTTGAGTCATACCAAAGACTTAAAAAATGATACTTGATACCTCCTTGCTTAACACTCAGCACACAGGTACATATCAAGGGTAAGGTGGAGCAACCCAAGGAAAGGAATAGTGCCCTCCCCCTACACTTCAGTGTAGTAGCTATTGAAACGGGAGCCTTCAGGTCGCCCTCGACTACAGTCGCCAACTTACTTTACTCCACAATGGAGTTGAGCAATTATAATAATATGTTAGATGTACAAGCATCAAACTTTTGATGCTCTCTGCTAAGAGAAAGCAACAATTAGATAAGTGTAAAATCAAGTGATTTCAGGAATTTATCCAAGAAGATACATATTTAAATGAGATTACGAACGGAAAATATAAATGACCACAAATGAAAACAAATTATAATCTATAGTATGGTGACATTTACATGAGTGTGTGCGTTCAAAGATCATTGCCAAATGGAAAGTCCCAATTTTTGAATGAATATTGACTTTTGATATCAGTTTCCAACAAACTAAGCAAAGTTGATCTCCGAGATAACAAAGTATGTGATTTCTGGCTAAATGGAGAAAAATAAAGACTTTGAAATGAAGTATAAAAAACGTTTTTTTTACCTAATAAATATTGGGATGGATGAAGTCAGATTTACATTTTTCACATAGTTAGCTCTATGTTGGATGTTCACAAATAAGTAGTGAAAAAAGGACTACATAATTGCCATAGACTCTTGCTAATACATACAAACATTGTTTTATCTTTCCTAACTTCTAAACATCACAGGGTACCTCTGTTACTCATATATAAATATTTTTGTAAAACATTAAGACACTATTAAAAAAAAGTAAACATTTGAATGTTTTTGTTTTTCTGTATTATATAAATGAGTTTGATGTAAGTTTTCTAAAAGAGGGGGGAAAAAAAGAAATAAACAATGAATATACAGAAAAAGAAAACAAGTACATTTTTTTAGGATTTTAAATGTAATACAATACAATAGGATAATAATGATATGATTAATATATGATAAATGATAATGACAGTTATAACAACTGTATTACTGCAGAGTATTACTGAAAATGAAATTAGTGAAAGTATGCCTGAAATTCAAAAATTGATTAAGTAATGATTCAGGTAATCATAATGATCAACCTCATAGTACAACGATCATTATAAAAATTCAATTGTATAAATAATTTATGTAAAAATACTGAATAAAATTGCATATATTTTAACAAGTAAAATTGTTAGAATGTCCCTACCAGCTGAAGAGCATGGTGATGGTGGTGTCCACTTGTCATCATTGAGGGTATCACATCCAAAAACCAAAGAATAAATTATGATAAGGAAAGAGAGTAGAAGGTAACCAAGGGAGAAGTGAATTAAAACAGTATGAAAGATAGAATAGAATGGACTAATCCAAGAAAACAATGCCATCAACTATAATTTTTTTGTTTCTTTTAAGATAGAAGAATTAATCCAAACTTTCGGAAAAATGAAAGCAAAAGGTAATTCATGTAACAAAGTATCCTGTGATATACAAGTTCCCTGGCAACAAAAGGCGTCAAAATCCAAACCTTACTTTGCCGCAGAGAATAAAGAATGAAGCACTACCTGGCAGGGGCAGTTATGCAGAACTAAAGTTGTAAAAGTTAGGCTCAAGAAGGATGTAACAGCCATAGTAAAATAAAAATTTAAAGAGAAAGAGAAAAAGTTATGTTTAAACAAGAGAAAAAAAAAGAGGAAACAACTAGCTGAGCAAACTGTAAAGTGATGGGAGACTTATGGAGCTGACAAAGTAAAAACAGAAAGTTTCTTGGATATGCAAAGAGTTAGCACATGACCTTTTGTTATGATTTTGGCTGTAACAACAACAATGATACCTATCTGATAGAATTATTTTTTATGAAGGGAAGGAATTAGACTTACAAACTGAGGGTATCTAGAGAATAAGTTCTGAAATCCAACTGAATGTCAAAAAGGGCAGGGCATGAGTATAACTGAGATAAGATAAAAAATGATTCTCAGACAAAACCCTTGTAATACCAATAACATACCCCACCTAGCAGACTCATTGGTGAAATAAAGATTCAAAAGAGTACCTTATTGAAAGAAAAACACACACACACATACACAAATCCAAACTCTATTTTCCCTACTTTATCCATCTACTCTCCTAAGCTAAATACATATACCATGCCAATGTTCTAAAGTGAGAAAAGAGAGAACAAAAAAACAAAACAAAAAACAAAAAAACAAAAAAAAAGACGTCTGAATCTATTTATGTTTGTATATAAGATAACAGGATGGCCACTTTTAGAATCTGGCATGTAGGTACAAAGCATAAATGTCCTACTAAGTAAAGGGCCAGTGAATTAAGTATAAGTCAGCTGATGATCTGGCTATGTACAAATGTGACTGATAGCTTTCTTCTTCTTTCATATCTTCATAGGCAATATTTGTAGAGTGATAACATACACAAAACAACATCTTTATATTTTGAAGTTCTCTACCCTGAGATGAAGAGAGAGAGACAGAGAGACAGAGACAGAGAGAAGGTGATAAATAAAAGGAGAGAAAGATTTGGTTAAATGAAATACAAGATAGAAGCAGCAAGTTGAAGAAATATACAAGAATAGGAACGTGTAGAAAGAAAGATATACTGAAAACAAGTGGATAAGATAAATAATTGTGAAATAAAAATAAAGGCAGATTTGAGGAATTTACACTTTTCATTTTACTTAAAAACCTTATATATTCTTAATGCAATACAGAATTTTAAGTTTCCATTTTACAATAAAATGCAGTCAAAATAATCATTCTGTTTAAGAAAAAATTTAATTTTAGCAATTTTTTTTCTCAGTTGATGAAACCTGATAAAATATCTATAAAAATACAATTTTTTCTTAAGAATTATTCTCTTTACAAAGATGAGAGTAAAAGGGGTGCATAAAAATCCAACCAATGAGAGCAACAGGGTGCATAAAGATCCAAAGAATGAGAGCAACAGGGTGCATAAAAATTCAACCAATCAGAATAAAAGGGGAGCATAAAAGTTCAACCAATGAGAGCAACAGGGTGCATAAAAACCCAAAGAATGAGAGCAACAGGGTGCATAAAAATTCAACCAATCAGAATAAAAGGGGAGCATAAAAGTCCAACCAATGAGAGCAACAGGGTGCATAAAAATCCAACCAATGAGAGCAAAAGTAGGGATCATAAAATTCAACAAATTAACTTATTTTTAGCATTCATTATTAAGTTTAAAACTCTTGAAATCAGAAGTAAAATTCCTTGTTTCTGGTTATTTGACATATGAATAGTAAATGTGGCTTTATACTTTTTAAAAACCATAAAATTACAATTTCAATTTAATTCCTTTAAATTTTATTACTTTGTACAAATCTAGTTACTTAAAAAAAAACAACATTTATTCACTTATTCACTTTGAGTGAATAGACTTTATTCAAACATTTTTCTTGATTATGATAGCATACAAAAATAAAAGCAAAAACCTTTTTAAAAATACACGATTAACATGTGTACAAGCAAATGAAAATAAAACATTTAAGGATCTGGAAAAAAAAAATTCAATACAAATCAAACTTGTTTTTTAAAGCTGTAAAAAGAAACAAAATTATCATTGCTAGATTTTTTTAAATTCTAAAGCAAATGGCATATAAATAATACAGCTGTACTTTTTTAAAAAACAGCAACAGACAAATATTAGATAATTCTGAGGTAACAAGCTTTGGCAGAAAAATAAAATTTGAAAGGAAATAGCAGTAAGCTCATGCTAAAGTTAGTAAGAACTGAAGAGATATTTAATTGAATAAAATGAAAAAATTAAAAAAAAGTGAATGATAGTTCTTTGAAATTATTTTTCAATTTGGTAGATTTTGAATTCATAAAAGTGATTAAAAATAATGAAGCAATGAGTTAGAGGCAGTTCATGAATAATGTAGTAAGGGTAAGTATTAAAGTTGAAATTATTACAAGATACACTAGTAAAAAAATGATTATCTTGTTATAAAGAAGATTTACAAATACAATTAAGTATCATTTAAAACCTTATAAGAATAAGATTTTAAACAATATTTTTCATCACTTGTTGATCAAAATTACTTATGCTAAAATAGCATTTGAAATCAAAATATATTTAACAAGTAGTGAATTAATTCTACTTATAATAAATAGTAGAAAAAAAGTGTATATGTCTTCATTTATTAAAAATATTAAATCAGATCTAAGTCAACTTAATAGTAAAACTGGCATCTTTTGGGTGGGGAAGAATGACATTCTATGTGAGACCATTGATATAAATGCAGGCCTAAGTAAGTTTGTATCAAAGATCCACACAAGAAAACTTTCTATGCTACCAAAGTTTTCCATGGTAAGAGAAAGGGTTGATATAGCTTAGCACAAATATCATTTCAAGAGTTGCCAGAGTGAAGTTGAAGATAATGTCAAAATATCTTAGACATCAGTTCCTACTTTTGAATTCAGTCATCCTTATTTTAGACTAGTAGCCAACCAATGATAGAGAGCCCAATCTGTATCCTATAGCTAAAATAAACATGATACTAATGTACTGATTGGATGGTAAGCTATTTATAATTGATATCTTTGTACATATGAATGGTATGTTCATAAAATTTAAAACTTTGTTTAAGCTAAAGATGGTACAAATAATATTGAATAAAACATACAGAATTTTTTATAAACTGAAGTTTTTTCTTAGCACAAAAAATATATCGATATGCTCAATATCAGAAGCTTTGCTTCACTTATGCGTTTAAAAAAAATAGCTTAATATACAAAAATGATAATGAAAATTTAACTATGAAGTTTATTTCAGGACCTTACAAATAATCCTGTAAGCAGATACAATAGTAAGAGAATTTGAAGTTTTATTTTTCATTCTTATTATTTACCTAATAAGGTAAAGACTAGTCCTTTATTTTTATTTGATCTGAGCATCTTTCAAAGATGCTCATTTTTAACACTTCCATAAACATTAATTTGCCCAGTATTTTTAGCCTTCTCTACGGTGAAGCTGATAAATATAACTTTTGAAATATATGTATGGAAAATAAAATTGCAACATCCTGAATGATGATTTTGATGTGGATGCAGTATATAAATAAAAGTCTGAATACTATAGATACACCCTTGGGAAAGGTATGAATCCAACTATTTTCTCTCCAGCACAAGGCCACTAGTAAAAAAGCACTCAATGAGGATTGAACTCATTACTCAGTAACTTGTCTTTTGGTTATGTAAATGAATCTCCAAGCAAAACTATATTGCCAGAAATTAAACTGCAAGATTCATCCTAAATATGTATTTCAATTTATTTAGTTCACTCAAGATTAAATATATAGTTAATATCTGGTTACTGGTCTGAGATATAATACATGCATAGGTTCTAAAATTTTATTTTAGAACCTGTGTATATATTGTTCAGTATATGAGAGAGGGCTGAAAAGTTCATATAATGATGTTATATCTGCTATTGATGACTTTTTACCAATGGGATAAATGCACTGTAACACTGATGGAAGAAGTGTGTAGATTACAAGGGGGGTACGTAAAAAATAAACCTCATTTGGTTACATTCAATGAGAGCATCTTCGTTAGTCTATGAACTTTTCAGCCAACCTTTGTATATGATCATTTACTGTAATCTAACAACATTTGACTTATCCCATAGCCTGGTTTGGTCATAGTGGCACTACTCATGTAGTATGTCTTGGGCAGGAATAGCATGGTATGGCCCATCCCTCTCCAGGTCTATAACTGGTTTGGAATTTAGAGTTTTCCTTCTCTCAGATCAGTTGCCAGATCAAAGTTATAGTGCCTACTCCTCTATTATTTACCCATAGCTGGAGGGAAAATAGTGGGATTCATACCTTTCTCAAGGTTATTAGCTCTGTGTGAAATGTAAATAGCCTTGTTTAGGGTTTGAACTTAGGTAGATGAATCCACTTCCTATGTGATAACTATTATGGGATGAGCACCTCTATATTAATTGTATATTTAATCTTGAGTGAACTGAATAAATTGAAATACATATTTATGATGGATCTTGCAGTTTTATTTTATGGCAATGCAGTTTTGCTTAGAGATTCATTTACATAACCAAAAAACAAGTTACTGAGTAGTGAGTTCAATCTTCATTGAGTGCTTTTTTACTAGTGGCCATGTGCTAAATATAAGCTAGGCATGTTTTTTAGAATATTTTTTGCGGTGTAATGGTTAATGAGCTTGGCCAGAAAACTTAAGTTTGATTCTCATCCGTGTTTCATACTTCTAAGCCTTGTCAAACTAAGCTTAGTAAATTATTACATATATACATAAACTTTAAAAGTGAATTCAATTCTTACTGGGTGCTTCAAATTTCAGGCCCTATGCCAAACTAAGCTTAGTAAATTACTACATAACCAAGCTAACCACTATGCTTGTCATTGCCTTTATAAAGAAGTTATTCATATAGCCATTTGAAAGCCAATGTACTGAGGAGTAAATCTTTGTTCTTGATGTAAAAGATGAATAAAAAGAGAAAAAAGGAGCATAAAAATGCATTTTGCTTTAGGTATTAATTTTTCTTAAAGAAATTGAACTAAATAATATAAATAAAAATTACTATAAAGAACATAATTTCACATATGAGGACTAACAATGATAGCAAGATATATACATAATATAAAACAGAAAATAACATAACAATACTTTTCCAGAGATTCCCTCATATTTTGACAGAACATTTATCAAATTTATTGAATTATGAATTATACAGTATTACCCATAAATAAGCACACTTCAACCAATTGTTTTATCAAAATGTTAATTTTCTAAATCAGAAATACCAGGATGTTATTTCTATTCAAACATTTTACAATCAAAATGGATATTATTTATTACCAAACTCTACAGCATTGAAACTAACGAAAATGAAATTGCATAAACATATATATATATATATATATATATATATATATATATATATATATGCTCCCCCATGGGGGTTGAGCTCTCTGGCAAAGAATTGCTGGCCACCGCTAGCGTAATGCAAAGCTCTTCGAAAGAATTGAGCACTCTGGTAGCTGATAGGGTATAAAAAAAAAATAAAAAAAATGTAAACAAAGGCTGCTGCTGCTGTTTCTAAAAATAAAAATACCTTAAAATTCCCTTAGCCAACGAGGTTCGCTTGGTGGCCGAGTGGTCTGAAACACAGTCTAATGTAAAGTTGGACGGGTTTCGATCCCGGCTTCGAGCGTCCTGCGTGTCTAGCCACACTGAAGAGTTCTAATAGAACGAAACAGTCTGTCTGTGGATGACTATATATATATATATATATATATATATATATATATATATATAACAATGTAATTATTTTTTTAACTACCATATATTCATATTTTTGGTTAAAAATTTCAATGCTGTAGAGTTTGGTAATAAATAATACATAATCATATCAATTTTGATTATATAATGTACCACTAGAAATAAAATCCTAGTATCTTTCGTTTAGAAGAAAATTCAATTTTTATGAAAAAAAAAAAAAAATTAGAGATGTATAAGAAACACTGTAGGTATTATAATCAGGAATTTTGACTAGATTTTATAATGTAAATTATTCTCTTGGCTATGGTCAATGATCATTAGTAATTTGCATCAAGAACTAAATTGTAAACTTTGCATCTATCATAATTCCTTGGAAACTTGATGCAAAATACAGTGTATAGCAATAAGTTAGAGAAGTTTCTGCCAAAATTTGATGGTGTCCTCTGCTGTCTAAAGATACATTTAAAAAAATCTCTAAAAATACACAAAAACAAAAAATAGGGTAAATATCTATCAGTAGGATACAAAAATTAACAAACGAAACAAACATATCAAATACTAGCAATATATTCATCACAATCTACTTAAAAACTTAAATTTACAATGAAACTAATAATAAACAAAATTGAAAAAAATATTAATTTTATTGATTTCTAAGAATTTTAAAGCTTACTAAAATATATCTTTATGGTTTGACTTATTAAGACTAATCCTTCCTCTTCTTTACAACTTGAATAAAAAAAAGTTTAAACCAATTTAATATTACTATCTTCTGTGTTTGTGTATATAGATAATTAATATTTACTATGTAATGAATAAATACTATTTTTGTTGGTTTTTCTACAATGTTTAATATGTAGCATAAATTTACTACAAAATCAAACATAGACTGATAATTAAAATTGCTTTTTAAAACTTGAAATAAACTTTTAAAAACGTTTAAGATCATAGTTGTTATAAGCTCTTTAGCATAATTATCAGTTTCATGATATGAATCAATCTTTGAATCATTTTGTAGATAGTAATTATTTTTTGTTAATTTATAAGCACCAAATGTGATCATGACCTCTTCCACCCACAAGGAGAAGGTGGTAATAGTCACAGTTGATGCTTACAAAAATGTAAATATTCCCATGATTTTATTAAATACCCCCAACATTTTTATATATATAAGTTTTATCATAGATATTCATACTTATTCAATGTTCTTAAGGAGAGAATATAAACTATTTATTAAAAGTTGATAATTAGTTAACAAATAAAATGTGTGTGTATATATATATATATATATATATATATATATATATATATATATATACACACTTTAAGAGGAAATAAAAACCCTCAAACATGGCTGTCATGTATGTCTGTAAAATTACTCTTCAGCCATCTTGTTGAAACAAAATTAGGATTTTGAATTTAGTGCTCAACATAGGGGATGGACTAATGAAGATGAACTATATAATAATGCAATATAATGGGAAGACAACAAGGATGATTACAAAATTCCCTCCTTTAAAAATGGTAAAAGAAGGAACTAGAAACAGAGTTTTAAAAAATGTTTTAAAAAAAGAGCAAGCCATCAAATATAAGGTACATAAAAAAAGAGAAAATTGTTAGTGTTAGTTTTAAACACAGGATTTAGTGTTAATCATGCAAGTTTAATATGCACAGAATAGGCAAATGCAGGCAGTCAACAGCATAAACTTACTCAATGTGGTTTTTGCAATAATGGGTTTTGTTTTATTCTTGTTTACAGCATTCGTAGCTCTCCCAGAAACAGGAGGCTTCGTCGCTATACTTTTCCTGGAAGCTGAATAAAACCATGCAGGAAAATAAGACAGAAGCCAGTGTAGGAAAAAATAAAAAAATAAAAAAATGTAAAGAATTGAAAAGAAAGCATTCAATTAATCAAATTTGAAACTTGATTAGATTATTTGTTTTTGTCTATAATGCATGCAGTCAATGTGTTTTGTGGTATACACTGGTACCCACAGACATATGTGCAGACAGAAGTAAGTATAGACCAGGCATGGACAACCTTTCTTGAGAAGCAGGCCACATGAGAGAACCCAGACTATTAAAGAAATTCAAGGTAATTTTATGTTGAAGGTACTGCAATCATTTTCATTACAGAAGACCATATAGGTAAGCATCTACTATAAAAACAGGGAAAATTTACTTTTTCCTCTTAGGTAAAAAGATCTTTTTTATAAAAAAAATGAAGCCAAAAGTTGGTCATTCAGAAAACACTGCAGGCCACAGCTTGCCCATGACTGGTATAGACAGAGGGACAATGAACATGGAATATACACCCACAAAGAGACACTGTGTTTTTATTTAATTGTAGATATATGCTTTCATGTGTATATATAAAAATAAGGATGTATACATAAATCTAACCTTATAAAATTATATGCAAATATACAGATTTGTACTAACACACACACACACACACACACACACACACACACACACACACACACACACACACACACACACACACTCATAATTACACATAGAGATGTTGACATATATAGAATAGAGTGAGCAAATTTATATACACACACACACTTTTATACCAGTATTTTAGTGTAGATCTATATATCAATGTATTTAGCAAGTTTGTTTAAGTTCTAAATAAAAACATGAAGTTTTGAAGACATAATTATTACTCATGTAAATAAATGAATATGAACACTGAAATACTCATAAAACATATCCTTGGGAATATATACATTTTCATGTGTGTATATGTATATACACACAAACACCTTACATTATATAGATTATATACTTAAAAGATAAGGTATACATTTAGGCATATTCAAGGATCTGTACACTCAAATAGACAGACAAATCTACAAAATAAGTACATCTTACATATTCACACACATTTATATATGTATAAAAAAAACTGAAAATCTATTAGTAATAAAGATTAGTTAACTTATAAATAAGAAATACATAGGTATATTTTTTTTATACTTGTGTTTTTTCATTTGGAAAAAAACTTAAATAAAATAGATTGGCTTACTATTATTACTGTTTGAAATTTACTTTCGTTTGTAAATTTTAATTGTATGAATAATAAGGCATTTGAATCATCATAATTTACACATACATACATACATGTATGTATGTATGTATGTATGTGTACAGGAAAACAATTAAAATAAATGTTGGTAAATCCATTTTATCAATTCGTGTCATATCTCAAACTGGTTTCAGCTTTAAACCACCAGCAAAGAAGTGTACTAATTTATATAAAGTGTTTAATCCATCATCAAAGAAATGTTTATAAGATTGATTAAAGTAACAGACACATTTAAAGTGAGTGTCTGCATTTTTTTTAAGATTTGAAAATATTTTTCATAGCATTTCTGGGAACTATTGGATGAATTACTTAACAGAATCTGATCTGTATATAGATATTGCATTAATAGTGTATATGTTTTGTGTAAAGATTTTTTTTAAGGTTGATTTGAGAAAATAGTAAAAAGGAGAGATGCCGAAATAGATAAATTTCAATTCAAATTGAGTATCTTGAACAATGTTAAAAAATAGTTTGAAATTTGTAAACTGTTTCTGACTGATATTTCTTTTAAATGTCAGGTAAAAAAAAAAAAAAAAAAAAAAATTAGTTTATATAAAAGTTAATGAGAATATCTTAATATTTAGATGATGGTATCAGTGTTTGAGAGTTAAAATGGTGTTTTTGGAGGTTTAGTTCATTCTTAAAGAATTTCTAGAATGTAATATCCATCTATCTTTAAGGGGTTAAGCTAATTATTGACCATGGATAAAATCACTTTAAAATCTTTAAAAAAGAAAAAACTTTTAAAACATTTAAAATCAGTCATCACAAGCCCTTTAATATTACTGCCAGTTTCATAATAGGGGAAAAATTAATTGTCAGATGCTTAACAAGTTTTTTAAAAGGTAATTTTATCCATGGTCAGAATTTAATTTTGTAGCGGTTCTATCCCAGATACTGACTGCTAGAAAAAAAACCTGCATTTATTTTGCATCATATTAATGTAAGTTAGCTGACTGTAGTCAAGGGCAATCTGAAGGCTCCCTTTTCAATAGCTACTACACAGAGGTGTAGAGGAGGGTGCTACTACTTTCCTTGGATTGCTGCACTCACCCTTGATCTGTACCTTAAGCAAGGAGGCATCAAGTACCATCTTTTGTCTTTGGTATAACTCGACCTGGGATTAAACCCTGGTCTCCTGGGCCATTGGTAAATACTCTTACCATTATGTTACTAGCATCATATAATATACAGTATTGGATAGGTATATTAAGTGAATAATAGTAAAACTTTGAAATACACAATAAAGACATTTAGATAAATCAGAATAATATGAAAATTTATAATCCATTTTCTGTATCTCAAAGTTTTGTTTTCAAGAATAGTTCAGTATAAATTATAAAACTGACCCAGTTTGTGTCTCTACAATCATTTGATCACAGGTTTATAAATTCATACTATATGACTTGCTTTCACAGGATCAACCATTAAAGATATTTTAATCTTTAATGGTTGATCCTGTGAAATCAAGTCATATACTTCAAATTAAAACATTCAATATTAATATTTGTGCAACAAATACATCTGATCCCAGTAGAGGAGAAAATAAGGGACACAACTCCTTTGGGATTTTCATCTTGAGCAAAGATTTAACATTTTGGTATACATTAATAGCTTTTTTATGAATTTTAACATTTTTAGAGTGTATATTTAATTAGCTTTTCGGGAACAAACTAGATGAGCTTTTATTTTTCAGGTGAAAATTAGGCAGGGAAAATATGAACATTTTTCAAGTAATTTAATCTCAAGTTACTTAATTTCTAGTATTTAATTCCATAATACATTGAAATTAAAGTTTAGTAAATACAGATTAATTATATTGGCAAATTACAAATTTCATATTTTAACTAGTTTGACATTTAAAAAAAAATCTCAGTTAACATTGTTTCAATTAAAAATGAATTTTTTCCAATTGTTTTTTAAAGTTACTTTTTTAATCTAGTACTGTGTACATTGAATTTTTTTATAAATGGACATTGACATTTGACTGTCAGAAACATTTTGTTTAAAGTTGTTGATATTTATTACTGTAGTCGTATGACTTATTTTCAAGTTGTAGGGGTGTTATATAGAACAATTCCCCTTCAAGGCATCTCTCAGGACAACAGATGGGCTACCTAACAGTACCCATCTCTTCTCCATGTAACATATTACAGGTACCAGTTGCAAAGAATGATCCCTGACTTGATACTATAGAGTTTATATTGTTAAAATCAAGTTTGTTTAGACAAAAAATAGATTACACACACCTTTTTAGCAGTAAATAGTACTAGTTGTATTAAATCACACATATAAAAGTAAAGTTGGCGACCTTAGCCAAAGGTGACCCGAAGGCTCCCTTATCAATAGCTACTTCATTGAAGTGTAGGGAAGGGTGCTAATTCCTTCCCCTGGATTGCCCCACTTTACCCTTGATCCTTACCTTATAATGCAAGGCAGCATCAAGTACCATTTTTTGAGTCTTTGGTATGACTTGACCAGGGATTGAACCCTGATCTCTCGGACACTCTACTCATTAGGCCAATGGCCTGGTAAATCACACACATAAGTAAATATAAATATATTTCTTATTTTAAATTAAGAGCCAGTGATGGAAGCAAGCTGATAAATTATCCTCTTTTTCAATATTTTGTACATTTTCTTTTATGCTGAGAGAGATTCAAATTCCCTTAGCTCAAAACTAAAGTTGACTGCTAGGTTTTCAGGTTTCTGTATCTGTGGTCTTCTCTGTATATCTCTATATCTCTCTTTGGTCCTATCTTCATCTTTTCAATCTATCTGCATGTCTCTCTGCCTCTGTTTTGTGGTCCCCTCTCCCCTGAATTTCTGGAACATTTATTTCTGTGTCTATTCTTCTCAGCCTATCTCTGTATCTATCGTCCTATCTATCTGTCCAGTAGACTAACTTTACTTATATATATGCAGGGGTGAACATTCCTATTTCTGGATTTTTGACCACCCACAGACTGGACATAAAAATATTGCCAGACTGTATGTTTCCAGGACCCTAAATGGTGTGCTAATAAGACTGAAACTCTTTCAAGTTGCTGCTCCACTTTTATCTGACCATCTCCACTTATACTTGGGTTAGATTAGGGGTTCCTACACAAAAAATATATGGTCTCACACCACACACACCATATATGTCTTGGCCCCTATATAGATATACACATATACATATATACACATATAGATATACACATATACATATCTATGGTCAACTCACAACTATACACATACATACACACATACATATACTCACATCTACCTATGTATCTGCTTATATGCACGCACATATAACTAAGTTTGGAAACTACCACACCAGCGTCAGTAGTGTCACTATACCATTTAAAATCCTTTTAAATTCAAAAATAGAAATTTAATCTCAATATTTCAATGTTGTACCTTTATAAACTCTGTGCTTTTATTAAAATCTGAAATTTAGATAGTTTGAACTTATGAATGCAAGAGTTTTAGCTATATAAACACCTAGGCTTTAGAATCAACTAAAGTGAGTATCCAGCATTGGCCATGTATTATAATCAATTAACATCAGTAATATACAAATTTTGTTTTTTTAAACCAAATAAAATAAGATATATAAGTACCTAGACTTTAGAATCAATTACTCTTTGACATCCAGAACATACAACATTAGGAAGTTTTAAATAAAAAATTACAATTTTCTTGTTTTGAGATTTTTATATTTACTTAAAAGTGCATTAAAGATAACTCAAAGCCAATCATTTTAGATCTTATTTTTCCAATGCAGGTATCATTGGGGAATAAGAAAAGTTCTGATAAATAGGTCAAAAGCAGTCTAGGAGAAGGAAAACTCTTAATTCAAACTAGCTATACTCTGCTTAAAAATTGACCTTGTGTCACATCTTGCTTATGATGGAAGGGTTGGGTAAATACATACATACAATCTTCATACACTAAATATAACAACCATTATGGAACAGGACAGTATTTTTTAAAAAATTTATGTTCATAATAGATTATATTTAAATATAAATTTCATAAACTAAATGTAACAACTGTTATGGGACAGGGTAGTAATTTACTAAGCTTTTAGTTTATATGTGGCACAAGGCTGTATGAATGGGGATTAGTGGTACTATTTAACTAGGGGGTTCATACCTTTTCCACGGGTATTTGTCCAAAAGTGAATGTAATAGTGTGACTGGAGTTCAAAATGATATGTTGTTGCAGTCCATTACTTTAGTCATTATGCCAAAGGAACTCCTTGTTAGTGGTACTATTTAACCCATAGCTAGGGGGATAAGGGGGTTCATATCTTTTCCAAGGGTATTAGTCCAAAAGTGAATGTAATAGTGCGACTAGAATTTGAATCTATTCCATAACAATTATTACATTTGCTTATAAATTTTATAGACTAAATATTACGACTATTATGAGACAGAAGTAGCACTAATTAATTAAACATACTCGTTAAATTCTATATTCTTTAAATTTGTATATTTTATATCATAGTTTTTAAAGCAACAGATTTCTACATGTCTAGAGACTACACTGATCCTAGGCAGAGATACCAGAGAATGGCACAGATACTACACTGATCCTAGGCAGAAATACTAGAGAATGACAATTATCATAGGGAAAGGGCACAGATACTACACACTTCTCTCAGGTATAAGTGCAGATCAATCTATGAATAATTCCTTTATTTTAATTGGGAATTATGTTAGTAGACAAATAAAATAATACAATAAAAGCTAGTTTCCATCACTGGTTAAAAGAAAAAGAGTTATTAAATGGTTTTCTAATCACACAGACTACAATCAAACTACTCTAGATCTCAACTTCAAATTTCCAATACATTTTAGCAAGACAATCAAGACTGTTAAACACTTGTTAAAAAAGTGATGAGTGTAAAACTGAAGATATCTAATTTGTTCATGCAAAATTTGAAATTAAACTATCCTGGCATCAAAAGAGAAGTATTATCAGGAAGAAGTTTGAAATTACTAAATTCAATAAGCAAATATTGTTTCAACTAGTCCAGAATACTTCACTATAACACTGTATTTTGTTGGTTTTCTGTCATAATAAAGAGATATGACAATCTTGGAAACTCTTAATAGACAGTGTGACAGAAATACCTTCCATATTTTAAATTATTACCTGTGTGGTGCAAGTGAAGTTAGGCAAGTGGCAATGGTAGCTCTATCTAGCTAATGTCTTACCATTTGTTTTTCAGATATGATTGGTTATGATCATGGCTTGGACTGGTGCACACAGTGAATTTGCTGCTGAAACATTTTTAAGACTAGTGAATCTGTAATTGCCACACTGAAAGCTTTTCATGCTCATTTTATGTTATGTCTGAATGATGCTGTTCTGGATAGAATTTTCAATCCATAGAAGTATTGATTTTCAATCAGGAGTGACATAATTATGATATAACATGAAATGAGAATGAAAAGCTTTCTGTGTGACAATTACAGATTCACCAGCCATAAAAACATTTTAACAGGAAATGCATGGTATGCACTAGTCCAAGCTATGATTGTAACTGATTTGAAAAAAAAAAAATTCAGTAAGACATTAGCTAGATTGAGCTAGCATCACCAGTTGCCTAAGTTCATTTGCCCCACAGAGCTGACAGTTTAAAATATGGGAGGTATTTCTATTACACCCTGTATATCCTTTTTTCCAATATAGTCATATAAAGTTTAGTCATGTAGACATTAAAAGAATTGGTAAAAGGACTTTTTACATTTTATTAATTTATCTTCATATTTTACCTATTTATATGAATATTTTTCTCAAAAGGAACAATTAATTCACAGTGAACCTCCCAACTTTTTGAAATTACCAACCTGTTTATAATAAATTCTCATGTTTCATGTATATAAATACAATGATTTAAAAAAATGTGTATTTACACATTGAATACAAAAATTTGTTACTTGTGAGCTATTTCAAATATATAAGCACTAAAAATCTTTCACTAAATCCTATAGTACCAGAAATAAGTTAAACTTCTATTTATACTACAGTCATTTCTTTTGGTCTTTTAAGTCCAACGTATAGGGGTTGATTAATAAGGTCTCCAATCCTATAAAAAACAAGTTTTAGATCAGATAGAAGAAAACTAAAATCAAAATGAAGTAAATCTGTTTCTCTCCAAAATTTTTAAAGTTCATTTTTCGACAATCACTATATAGTATAACATATTTTTTCAAATCTATTCACACTTTTCTCCCTCTTTTTGTTTAATAGCATATCAACCTTTATGGGCTATTTAATGCCAAATACATTCTTGTAGAAGAACAGTACTGGTACTATTTAACCTATAGCTGGAGGGATAAGAGGTTCATACCTTTCCCAAGGGTATTAGTCCAAAAGTGAACATAATACTGCGTCTGGAATTCGAACTCGCTTACTATGATTTCGCAGTCCAGAACATTAACCACTACACCATGGGGAATTCTCCTCAATTCACTTTTCATTTAGTTTATAAAAATAGTTTTTGGATCTTTGTTATGGCATTAGTCTGAATCTGGAAGTGAAGATCCATTAAAATCAATCAATTAATTGAAGTCAGTTTTTAGTTTAGTTTAATACACTGATGATTTTTCTAAAGGTGAACACAAACATAGATAGTTTGTTGTTCCTGAAAATGAAAATATTGAAAAGCAAAATTTCTCATCTGACACCAAAATTGCCATGCATTAAAAGAAAGCCATAAACTACCTTTAATTAATTCACTGAATCTTAACAGAGCCTCACTTTGCAGTCTAATGCCAAATTCAATTTTTTACTGTGCTTTTATAACCCTTTTAGTCCAGGTTAAAAGCATAGTAAGGGTAACCTGAAGCCAAACTGTTTTAGATCTTATTTTTTGAATGTAGGTATCATTGGGGAACAAGAAAAGTTTTAATAAACAGGCCAAAGTATGGGTCATTGATTAAGGTTCATAGATATCTGTATAATTATGTGAATAAAGTTGTTTATAACTACATTTCAGACGTTATTCTCGCTAAATCAATTATATATGATTATCTTAACAGCATATCAACCTGTCTAATGTTCAAATATATAGAATAATTTTTATTTATTTATTCAATGATTCCGAGTTTCCTGAGCATCAAAAAATATAAACAGCATATTTCTTTTCTTTTTTCTTGTAACAAAATGTACGTATTCCTTTCTAAAATGAATTTATCTTCTTTTAAATGATTTTTACAGTATTATATTACATATTATTTTTATAAGATTAGAGACCTTATTTATAAATCACCTTTCATAAACTGTTAAACTATCAAAAAAACTTCTTCCTGAAACACATTTGGCTGCTGCTGCTGTTTATTAATGTTTTTTGTTTTGTTTTATTAAATGAACAATTAAGATTTAAAACAAACTAATGTTGCAAAATCTTGAAAAATAATTCTTTTCATATGAATCCATTGTACCCAAGAATTACTGAAAAATTACTTTAGTTATAATTTCTCAAACACATTCAAGTGATTACATTTAGAATTTTTTAAAATTACTAACCATGCATAATAATGGACATTTTCAACCGAAAATTTTTCCATTATTTTTAAATATAATCTTTATCAAATTGATAATATTCATAGTATAAGTGCATAACATTTTGCATCATTAATTTCATTCATCTCAAAAGAAATTATATTTAAAAATAGGGAAATATATTTGGCACATCAAGAGAAAGTCAGATAAAACAAAAGTATTTAATTATTATGTGCAAACAAATAATGTTGCCCCCACCCCAGAAAAAAACAAAAACAAAAAACTTGTGTACAATGGATTAAATGTAAACTTTTTTATAAAAAAAAAGCTTTCATAAATGTTAATTTCACCATATATAGGTTGAAAATCCTTAATCCAAAATTCTTTGAAAAAAAATAAAAATGGAGAATCACAGTTTGATATTTAAAATTACATATAATTGTGCAATCTAATAACAGTTAGATGATAATTTGTTAACAGAATTTTGGATCAGTGATATTCAATCTGTTTCAAAATCTTTTTTATGATATTACAAGAAAAAAAGCAAAGGAATTGGGGTGTTTTATGATATAAAACTTGTTGGGTTTTGAGAGAAAACATTTTATTTCTATATTATTTATTTGTTTTTTTCTTTTATATGTGTACTTGAGATTTAAATGTGAATTATACAATTTTTTAATGACTAATTAATTTATCATGTCTGTTTAATTCAATTAGACAACCTTTTTAGGTCATTCTAAAATAGTATAGTTTAGGTTAAAAGCATATTCAGGGAAACCTGAAGCTGAACTGTTATAAATCTTATTTTTCTGATGACACATTGGGTAATAAGAAAAGTTCTGGTAAACTGGCCAAGCTTTGGACCATTTATCAAAACTTTTCTTTTCCCCCAAATATACCTGCATTAGAAAAATAAAATCTAAAAAAGTTCAGTTTCAGATTATTCTTAACACACTTTTAACCTTGACTAGTAATATTTATCTAATAAAAAATTATTCAAGTTAATTTATCATGTGAGTTCTACTTGTTTGCCCAAAGAGGAAATCATATAGTTCTAAAATTGTTTTAAAAAGCATAAAAAGTATTTTCTTTAAATCAATTATATGTTTTTGTTAGTATTACTATATATTTCAGTTTAAAAGTAAACTTGCATAAAAATTAAATTAATTTTAATTTAAAAATTAGCTTTTTTAAAGAGCTTTTTTAATTTGAGAAAAACTTTTTTTAAAAAACAAAATATGAACCAAATTTATGTCAATATCAAAATTTTAAGCCTGGTATTTTACATTAGATCAACACTAATTCAACAAGCTGAATGAAAGTAACAGATATTCAATAAAGTAATATTGATTCAAATTAGGTATAATTTGCAATTTTAAACAGTTTTTCAGTTAATCACCTCTGATGCTTAAAAGCCTAAAATTTTAACAATAAAAAAATTGCAGTTAGAAATAACAAAGACCATACTATCTTAGCATTAAAAATGCAGTATGCTAGATTGAAGCTATAAAAGAAAAAATATGAAAAAGTTTTAAGAGGTTGATGCATGATGTATGGAATCAAAAAGAATGAAAGAGATTTACCCATTGTACCCAACTGAAGTTTGAAATTTAGTTATCTCAATCAATTATCATCATTTTATGAACTCTGTGAATCACTTTAATTTCATATGGTTTATATTAAACAGAACCCAAAGTAGTTAGGTTGAAATGTGTCAAGATAGAAGCTTATCCACTTTTAATTTTTTTATTGTAAGGGTACAATAGGTTACAAAAACAAAAATAAAACATTTTAAACAATTTTTTAAAAATTGTTTGATATATGGAAAAATGTTTTAAAAAACTATCTCCACAAACAAAAATTTTAAATTGAATTCTATTAAAAAGTAAAATAGAAAAAATTTAAACTCAAAGAGGAAAAAGGAAAAAAAAAATCAAATGTTCAAAATTGATTCATTTCAGGGTTTTCTAAAAAAATTAATTTGCATTTAAAAAAAAAATTTTTAAATCTTTTTTTTTTTAACATTTAATGACAACTGAATGGCAATCAGTAAATATGAAATATGGAAGTTTAAAAAAAATACATTTTAAAATTTGCTGTTAAAAACCTAATAGAATTTAATTTGAACAAAAATAAAAAATAAAAATAAAAGAGGCCCATAAATACAATTATAATTATAAATAAGAGAACTAAATATATAAAAGTAAAAATATATAAAAATGTTAAAAAAAATTAATATTTCATACTTACAGATTGGAGAGGAGTTCTTCACATTTTTGTTTGTTTGGTGTCGCCCCACATTCTTTACATTCATGCTCTTTACAGAATTCTGAAAACAAGAACTGAACTTGAGAAAAGGAAAAGTTCCATTACAGAAATCTGTTAACATCATATACATGAATTATTCTGCATATTTATAGCTAAACTAACCATATAATTTTTATCATTATAGAGTTTATATATAACCCTTGAAACTTGAGCAGCTGGCATTTGTGCCATTACCTTTAAGAAAAGCCATTTCAACATTGTTATTACTTAGTTGGCTGGTTGGTGTTTTATAGCACATCAATTCTTGAGGGATATTTAATGCCAAACTATATATATATATATATATATATATATATATATATATATATATATATTAGTTTGGCATTAAATAACTCTACCCCCATGGGGTTGAGTTCTCTGGCGAAGAAGTAATCGTGTTGCCATTAGCGTCTATTGCAAACCTCTTCGTAGTTGAATTGAGGTCTCGGCTACCGTTGAACGGATGTATGTAAACAATAGTAATTGTGATTCATAACCGTTTAAAATTTACTTCACAGCTAATATCTCCTCGTGGCTGAATGGTTAGAAGCTTTGGTTTGACGTTTGAGTCAACCGGGTTTCGATCCAAGCTATGGGAAGATACTGTCTAGCCACACTGATGAGATCTGATAGAATGAAACAGATCTGTCTGTGGATGACTATATATATATATATATATATATATTTACCAATCCCTCTACATGAACAAGATCTGATACAAGGTCAATTTTTAAGTGGAGTTTAACAGGTTTGAATTCATAGCTTTCCTTCTAGTCTGGTTGCCATATTGTGGTTGAAGAGTCCAGTCTTTATTCACCCAATCTGTCTACTATGAGCAGGATGAGACACAAGGTCAATTTTTGTGGAGTTTAACAGGTTTGAATTTAGAGTTCAACCTTCTCCTAGACTGATAGCCATACCAAGGTTACTGTGTCCATTTCCTATGACAGTAACCATTACACCATGAAAGCCTCCTGCTTATATATATATATATATATATATATATATATATATATATATATATATATCCAACCCCTCCGGACAAGCAGGTCAATTTTTTAAGCAGAGTTTAACAAGTTTGAATTCAGAGTTTTCCTTCTCCTAAACTGGTTGCCATACCAAGGTTAAAGAAACCAGTCTGCACTACTATTTACCCATAGCTAGAGAGAGAATAATTGGGTTCATACCTTTCCCAAAGGTATTAGCGCTATATGAAATGCTAACAGCCTTGTTCAGGATTTGAACTAAGGTTACCATGTCCATCCTCATTGGCCTAGTGGGTAGAGCATTCGCCAATGGTCCGGGAGACTGGAGTTCAATCCGAGGTCAAGTCATACCAAAGACTCTAAAAATGGTACTTGATACCGCCTTGCCTAACACTCAGCATTATAAGGTATGTATCAAGGATAAAGTGGAGTAATATAGGTGAAGGAGTAGCGCCCTCCCTTACACTTAGGTGTAGTAGCTATTGAAAAGGGAGCCTTCTGGTTGCCCTTGACTACAGTTGCCAACTTTACTTTTACTTTACTACCATGTCCATTTCCCATAATAGTAACCATCTTGTTTATATATATGATCTATAAGTGAATAGTTTGTAAGTAAGTTTATTTCTAAAACAAGCTCCTAAAGCTGCTTTGTTTGCACACAGCTCAATGGTTCCAAGTATTGCTATCTATCACCAATAATTCTATTTAAAATTAATCGATTGTTTGCATTCAGTTAAAAGGTTTCAAGTATTAGTATTGCTATCTAACACTAATAATTCTATTCAGAATTTATCATGTATTTGCATACAAATGGTTCTAAGTATTGCTATCTAACACTAATAAGTAAAAGTAAAGTTGGCAACTGTAGTCAAGGGTGACCAGAAGGCTCGCATTTCAATAGCTACTACACCGAAGTGTAGCGGAGAGCACTACTCCTTTCCCTGGATTGCTCCACTTTACCCTTGATACGTATCTTATATCACTGAGTGATCCAGGAGACCGGATTTCAATCCCAGGTCAAGTCATACCAAAGACTCTAAAAATGGTACTTGATGCCGCCTTGCTTAATACTCAGCATCATAAGGTAAGGATCAAGGGTAAAGTGGGGCAATCCAGGGAAAGGAGTAGCGCCCTTCCCTCAGTGTAGTAGCTATTGAAAAGGGAGCCTTCGAGTCACCCTCGACAAAGGTCGCCAATTTTACTTACTTTTTGCCATATTTACCAACCCCTCTGATTGGGCAGGATATGACACAAGGTCAATTTCTAAGCGGAGTTTAACAGGTTTGAATTTAGAGTTTTCTTTCTCCTAGACTAGTTGCCTCACCAAGGCTGAAGAACCCAGTCTGCCCTACTATTTACCCATAGCTGGAGGGAGAATAATTGAATTCATACCTTTCCCTGGAGTACTAGTGGTATGTGAAATGCAATCAGTCTCGTCAAGGATTTGAACTTGTGTCGTCGTGTCCATTTCCTACGACGATAACCATTTCACCACAGGCAGCTACTTTTTACTAGTTTGGTATATTTGTTTAACAGCATATCAACGTTTTTATGGGTTATTTACAGCTGAAATTTGATTTGGTGGCAAGTTCCAGTGGCATAGTGGCAAATGTCCTAGACTGTGATAATGTAGTGAATGAGCATGAACTCCAGTCATGATTTCTGGCTAATACCATTAGGAATGGTACCCCTCTAACCCCATAACTATGGGGTAAGAGGGGTACCATTATTGTTCTTCTACAGTGATAGCTTTGGCATTATGATCATATCTTTATATTTTCAATGTTCGACTGTAATCATTCTTTTAAAATTGTACTTTAGTTATTATTATGTCTATAATAATTATTTCTTCACATAGAGTTATATGGTATAAAGTATTAATATCTCAGACAAATAATTTAAAAAAAATGTCAGTTGACCCATACATAAGACCCTAAAATGTATAAACACTTCAATTATATTTGAAACATTTGCCGTGACAAAATGATTAGTAAATTTTCACTACATTGTCTGACTCCTCTATAAGTTTGTAGAACATATTTCATATCTACACAGTTAATTATTTTTTATCTCTCCATTCTTTCAAATTTTGAATATGACCAGCCACACTTTTTGCAATTGTTGAGTTTAAATGGAGTTTAACAGAATTGAATTTAGAGTTTTCCTTCTCCTGGACTGGTTTCCATACTAAGGTTAAAGAGCCCAGTCTGCCCTACTATTTACCAATAGCTGGAGGGAGAATAGTTGGATGCACATCTTTCCCAATAGTATTAGCACAATGGGAAATACAAACAGCCTTGTCCAAGATTTGAACTTGTATTGATGTGTCCTTTCCATATGACAGTAACCATTACATTATGAATGCCTCCTTATATATATTTACCCAACACCTCCACCAGAAGAATAATTGGATTCCTACTTTTCCCAATGGTATTAGCAGTATGGGAAATACAAACAGCCTTGTCCAAGATTTGAACTTGTATTGATGTGTCCTTTTCATATGACAGTAACCATTACATTATGAATGCCTCCTTATATATATTTACCCAACACCTCCACCAGAAGAATAATTGGATTCCTACTTTTCCCAATGGTATTAGCAGTATGGGAAATACAAACAGCCTTGTCCAGGATTTGAACTTGTATTGATGAGTCCTTTTCATATGACAGTAACCATTACATTATGAATGCCTCCTTATATATATTTACCCAACACCTCCACCGGAATAATAATTGGATTCCTACTTTTCCCAATGGTATTAGCAGTATGGGAAATACAAACAGCCTTGTCCAGGATTTGAACTTGTATTGATGTGTCCTTTCCATATGACAGTAACCATTACATTATGAATGCCTCCTTATATATATTTACCCAACACCTCCACCAGAAGAATAATTGGATTCCTACTATTCCCAATGGTATTAGCAGTATGGGAAATACAAACAGCCTTGTCCAGGATTTGAACTTGTATTGATGTGTCCTTTCCATATGACAGTAACCATTACATTATGAATGCCTCCTTATATATATTTACCCAACACCTCCACCAGAAGAATAATTGGATTCCTACTATTCCCAATGGTATTAGCAGTATGGGAAATACAAACAGCCTTGTCCAGGATTTGAACTTGTATTGATGTGTCCTTTCCATATGACAGTAACCATTACATTATGAATGCCTCCTTATATATATTTACCCAACACCTCCACCAGAAGAATAATTGGATTCCTACTTTTCCCAATGGTATTAGCAGTATGGGAAATACAAACAGCCTTGTCCAGGATTTGAACTTGTATTGATGTGTCCTTTCCATATGACAGTAACCATTACATTATGAATGCCTCCTTATATATATTTACCCAACACCTCCACCGGAATAATAATTGGATTCCTACTTTTCCCAATGGTATTAGCAGTATGGGAAATACAAACAGCCTTGTCCAGGATTTGAACTTGTATTGATGTGTCCTTTCCATATGACAGTAACCATTACATTATGAATGCCTCCTTATATATATTTATCCAACACCTCCACCGGAAGAATAATTGGATTCCTACTTTTCCCAATGGTATTAGCAGTATGGGAAATACAAACAGCCTTGTCCAAGATTTGAACTTGTATTGATGTGTCCTTTCCATATGACAGTAACCATTACATTATGAATGCCTCCTTATATATATTTACCCAACACCTCCACCAGAAGAATAATTGGATTCCTACTATTCCCAATGGTATTAGCAGTATGGGAAATACAAACAGCCTTGTCCAGGATTTGAACTTGTATTGATGTGTCCTTTCCATATGACAGTAACCATTACATTATGAATGCCTCCTTATATATATTTACCCAACACCTCCACCAGAAGAATAATTGGATTCCTACTATTCCCAATGGTATTAGCAGTATGGGAAATACAAACAGCCTTGTCCAGGATTTGAACTTGTATTGATGTGTCCTTTCCATATGACAGTAACCATTACATTATGAATGCCTCCTTATATATATTTACCCAACACCTCCACCAGAAGAATAATTGGATTCCTACTATTCCCAATGGTATTAGCAGTATGGGAAATACAAACAGCCTTGTCCAGGATTTGAACTTGTATTGATGTGTCCTTTCCATATGACAGTAACCATTACATTATGAATGCCTCCTTATATATATTTACCCAACACCTCCACCGGAAGAATAATTGGATTCCTACTATTCCCAATGGTATTAGCAGTATGGGAAATACAAACAGCCTTGTCCAGGATTTGAACTTGTATTGATGTGTCCTTTCCATATGACAGTAACCATTACATTATGAATGCCTCCTTATATATATTTATCCAACACCTCCACCGGAAGAATAATTGGATTCCTACTATTCCCAATGGTATTAGCAGTATGGGAAATACAAACAGCCTTGTCCAAGATTTGAACTTGTATTGATGTGTCCTTTCCATATGACAGTAACCATTACATTATGAATGCCTCCTTATATATATTTACCCAACACCTCCACCAGAAGAATAATTGGATTCCTACTTTTCCCAATGGTATTAGCACAATGGGAAATACAAACAGCCTTGTCCAAGATTTGAACTTGTATTGATGTGTCCTTTCCATATGACAGTAACCATTACATTATGAATGCCTCCTTATATATATTTATCCAACACCTCCACCAGAAAGATAATTGGATTCCTACTTTTCCCAATGGTATTAGCTCTATGTGAAATACAAACAGCCTTTACCAGGATTTGAACACTGGTCATAGTATCCATTTCTTCCAATAACCATTACACCACAAGCTCCCACATTTACTTATATATTAGTGCACTTGCACTGTCTGGGAAGACATACATTTTCTATTTTCTTTGTGTTATTAATTTATTATTTATCACTGTTTATAGCAACCTCTCCCATTAGTTACCAAATAGTTACTTTTTCAACTGATTTGCATGCATCATTCACTTAAGCTAAGGCTATGATCAATCAAAATATGTGTCACCATGGTAACTATCATTTTTGTTTCCTTCACTATATATTTTGAATTTAGCATAGTCACAAAAATCTAGATGATTCTTTTCTAAGAGAATCAAAAAATATTGTATAAAATATATCAATAATCAAAAAAATATTGTATAAAATATATAAGTAAAAAAAGTAAAGTTGGTGACTGCAGTCGATGGTGAACCGAAGGCTCCCTTTTTGATAGCTACTACATCAAGGTGTAGGGCTACTCTTTTCCCTGGATTGCTCCACTTTACCCTTGATCCCTACTTTATATTGCTGAGTGTTAAGCAAGGATGCATAAAGTACCATTTTTTGAGTCTTTGGTATGATTCGATCTGGGATTGAACCCTGGTCTTCCGGCCCATTGCCGAACACTCTAACCATCATGCCAATGTCCGGTATAAATATATATATAAAATACATAAATAATTAAAAAATATTGTATAAAAATATTGTATAAAATATATCAATAACCAAAAAATATTGTATAAAATATATAAATAACAAAAAAATATTGTATAAAAGTGTCAACAATAAAAAGTGACATGCATAGGGATATAAATTTTATTTGCTAGAAAAGGCTTTATTTAAATAAATTTGATTTTTTTAATGTGTTAATGAAATGATATTTATTTAGAGATATCAGACTGTTAAAATAAATCTTTGTAAGTAAGTAAATGTTAAAAGATCACTCATTAGAGGTTACCTGTTCTGACAGCATAAGTTTGATTCATATTAGTGGGGGGAAAGTCAAAACTGAACTGGTTAGTAATGTCATTTTTTTGGTTGAGTTTGCAAGAATTTTAGTAGTGGGGGGGATAGTAAAAAATGAGAAGTGAGGATGTGGAAGATGGAACAAATCAGAGGAAAAGGGAAGTGAAGGATGGACAGAATGTGAGAAAGGGGGGTGGGTGGAAGAGGGGGATGTAGAAGAGGTACAGAAAATAAGGAGTGGGGATTTGGAAGACAGACAGAAAGTAGGGAAGGTATGGATGTGGAAAAATGGACTGAAAGGAAAGAGGTAAACAAACAGAAAGGGAGGGGATGTGGAAGAGGGACAGGAAGCAAGGGAGGAACTACATGGAAGATGGACAGGAAGCAAGAGAGGAACTACATGGAAGATGGACAGGAAGGAGTGGGGTGGAAGATGGACAGAAAAGTGGCAGATGAAGATGGACAGGAAGGGGAGTATGTGGAAGATGGATAGAAAGTGGAGAGAGGAGCAAAACATAAAAAGGAAGAGAGAAATAATATAAACTGATACAGAGAAGGAAGAAGATTGAAGTTTAGAAAGTTATGAGAGAGAGAGAGAGCTGATCCATGCTTAAGTCTTGACATTGATGACAAGAACTTAGCTAATATTTCAATGTTTTTATAGTTTTATCTATGTATCAATTTTTCATTTCACTCATTTACAACAAAACTTACTTGTGTAGTATCACTCCTTATGCTTGCAGCACTTTCTGGACGTTCGGTCTTAATTATACCAACTTTGCCTCTAATTTTCCCTGAAAAGTAAAAAAACAAAAAACAAACATTAAATTTTACGACTGATACTTTTAAACCAACTATAGGTAAAAATAGTCAAAGTATTACATAAAGTCATCAAGAGCAAAAATTACATTTCGGAGAAACTATAATAAACATTGGGCACCTAAATGCATACAAACTACAAAATGTAGAACACATTTGCAATTGAGCATGAAGTCTAATATTTTATGGGAGAGGTGGGGTAGTCTTCTGTCTGAAGAACTGATTCTAGTTACCTTCATTCATTGACCCATTCATATTATATATTAATAACACAGGCATACCATCCATCCATACTTCTATCACCAAAGTCACAATTTTTCTGAGATGTCTACTTAAAAATTTGTCCGGAAAAACCCAGAAATCAGCAATGGAAAAAAGTTCATTGTTCTTGAGATGAAATATGTATAAATGAATTTTTGAAAATTTTTATGAGGGATGGGATAATTGCATTCACAGTGGTCAGGTCATGTATTGTTTTGTTGCTATAGGTACAACCCATTACATACTACTTGGTGAGGAGATGGGCACTGCCAAGTAACCTACCTTATACCATGAAGAGGAATTATTCAGTATGGCATCCCAACAAACTAATAGGTTTTAGGATATGAAGATAAAAACTGAAAGAGCCATTTTAAAATTTACAAGTTGTTGATTTTCATTAGTTTAAAGTCTAGTATAGGTTTTCATAAAATTGATATTAACATCTAAGAATATCACAAACAGGAATATATATTCTAAAATATTTTTTCTTCTAATCTTGTATATAAAAAAAAAATAATTGAGAAATTTAAGAACATTTTCAATGCATAAGGTTATGTATAGTCATTGGTGACTATGTATCCTAAGAGCCATTGGCCTAATGAGTAGAGTGTTTGCCAATGATCTGGGAGACCGGGGTTCAATCCCAGGTTGAGTCATACCAAAGACTCAAAAAATGGTACTTGATGCCACCTTGCTTAGCACAGCACTATAAGGTGAGGATCAAGGGTAAAGGGAGAAATCCTGGGAATGGAGTAGCGCCCTCCCCCATACCTCAGTGTAGTAGCTATTGAAAAGGGAGCCTTAGGGTCACCCTCGACTAAGGTCACCAACTTTACTTACTACTATTGCAAAACAGTATAATAGGTTTCTGAGTTTTTAGGATATTTAGTCATCAAAATATTTATATGAATTTAAATAGATTAAAAATACTTTTAAATCTCTTCAATATTCTATTTCAATTTATTCTTACATAATATTATAAGTAAAAGTCTACTTAAAATTATTTATGATAAATAAATATATATGAGGCATGGTTGCTGATAAGATATTTGAAGGCTAAGTAACCATTTTTTATTTTTTTGTGATGTCAGTAAAAATGTATAATAATAGGTTTCTATTAAAGAGCTCTAAGGATATGTAGCCCTTGAAATATCTATACAAATTTGAATACATTGAAAATACTTTTAAACTCAGTACATATTCATGAATATTCCTTAATTTCCTTCACTTGAGATATATATATATATATATATATATATATATATATATATATATATATATATATATATATATATATATATATATATATATATATACTTTAAGAAAAACAACGAAACCGGTGACATAGAATTATAAATTTATTTATTCATGAATAATTTCTCGTCCTGATGGAATTACTCCCAACTCAGGTTTAACTGGACCAAAGAATACTATATATATATATATATATATATATATATATATATATATATATAATTATATATATATATATATATATATCTTATAATTATTTCTCATACAAAAATAATTTTGATAAAATATCTTGGTATTCATATAAAATCTTGAAGTCAAAACATGTTGGAAAATAAACAAACCATCAAACATTTTTCTTCCATTTTTACCTTTTTCTACATACATTCTGTTGGCATTAAATAACTGTCAAATACTAATTAGCCAACTAAATGCTTAAATATCAACATCAATAACCATTTTTATTGCTATCCCTTAAAAAGGTAAATCCCTCGGGCTCAAATATACATTTTTTAAAATTTTGACTTTGACAAGTTGACTTTATAATTTTGAATTTTATAAAAAAAATATGAATAAATAAATAAATAAACAACAAATATTTCCGGAACTTAAAAGTCATATTCAAATGTAATATATCCTTGTCCCACAAACACTACATAATATTGTAGCCTCCACCCTCCTCACAAAAAAAAAAAAAAATTAAATGCTAAGCCAACGGATAGTGATAAAGATGGTTTGACAAAAAAGTCGATTAGGAATAAGTTATTAATATGGTTAACTGTAAAAGTTGGGGGAAAAGTAGCAGCATAAATAAATATGTAAGATTAAAACTCAAAATCTGATTGAGGTAAAAAGGTTGTATTGACTTAAGGTTTAAAAACATAAGTATAACCCCCGTTTTTTTGTATGACCAGCTGGAGTGTCTTCTTCCTTGAAAAGAGCACAGATAATAACCAGCTAACATCATCTATAAGAGAAACATCAATTGATGAGGGGAAAAAAAAAGCTACCATAAGATGTCCATGACTTTTTGTCAGAGAACTCTATGCTATCAATATGCTATCAATATGCTTTCATAATGATTAACTTCAAATGAATATTCTAAATATATAACCTTTTTTCTTATTAGGATAAAATCTCAAAAATCCCATATCAGCATGGTTTTTGCTCATGAATATTACTTATAGCTGGTTAAGTAATATTGATGAAAATTATCCAGTAAGTTGTAAGGCAGCAGCTGTCACAAGCTGCAAAAAAGATCCTCCCACCTATAAATTTGTGATTTACAAAACATTGTTAGTATTGTATGCATACAAATAAACAGGTAAGTAATAAAAACACATGATTATACCTATACAGACTGTGATCAAAGACAAACACCCACCATAAATGTCAATTACTCAGAAATTAATGTGAACAGATATATATAATCACATCTTATGACTTTAAAATGAAAATTTATCTACCTAGTAAATATATATATATATATATATATATATATATATATATATATATATATATATATCAGTTTTTATATATTTAATAGCATGGAAGCTTGTCTGCGATCATCATATTTACCCAACCCCTCCGCTTGGGCAGGATATGACACAAGGTCACTTTTTTAAGTGGAGTTTAACAGGTTTGAATTTAGAGTTTTTCTTCTCCTAGACTAGTCGCCTCACCAAGGCTGAAGAACCTAGTCTGCCCTACTATTTACCCATAGCTGGAGGGAGAATAATTGGATTCATACCTTTCCCAAGGGTATTAGTGCTATGTGAAATGCAATCAGTCCAGGATTTGAACTCGTGTTGCCGTGTCCAATTCCTGCGACGATAACCATTACACCACGGGCACCTCCAAAATGTAAAATGTAAAATGCAAAATTATTATACACCAATATCTTTGTAAATAAATAAATCAAACATTGAGAAAATCATCTAAAAAAAAAAACTACATTAAATTACTTTTATCTGTTAAGATAATTAAAATCTGCACCAGCCCGGTTGAGTGGAGGCCGTAAAATATGCCAACTGCATCTTTACAGAGACCCCACCAAAAAGTGTCCTGGATATGACACTAAACAATTTGGTGGTAAGGCTCCAATCCTGAAGCTTCGAAGAATGTGGAGTACCCCTTTATTACCATTACTCCCTGGTCCACTCTGACTTGGAGTGGTAGTACGTGTTAGAGTCTCATCTATGGGTCAAATAGAAATACTTAACTATTTTCTATACTTGGAACCATTTAACTATGAGCAAACGAATGAATAATCTTGAATAGAATTGTTAGTGTTAAATAGTAATACTTAAAACCATTTAATTGGGAGCAAACAAATGAAATCTGGATTTTTTAAAAATTGTTACCTACAAATTATTTATTTACAATTCATATATATTTAATATATATACACACAAACCTGATTTAGGATTAAACAACTTACAAGGATTGATATGCTATAAAATCCAATCAACCAACCAAAATTTGCACATTGTACACTAAACATTGCTTTTTGTCAATATCATGGGATTTTTTATATAAAGAAAAACTTGGTTCACCCATGAGTTTGTATCTCATTGGAGTCCTTGCATACCTACTACTTGAAGTTCTCAAAAAAGGTTCTTTTAAATTCACAATACTCAAAGATTCTAGTTATTCTCATTATATATATATATATATATATATATATATATATATCTTATAATTTCTCATACAAAAATAATTTTGATAAAATATCTTTGTATTCGGATAAAATCTTGAAGTCAAAACGTGTTGGAAAATAAACAAACTATCAAACCATATTTTTCTTCCATTCTTACCTTTTTCTACATACATTCTGTTGGATTTAATTCACTTCACACACGCATATATATATATATATATATATATATATATATATATATATATATATATATACACACACACACACAAGTGATAGAATACATAAATAAAAATATTGTTTATTCCTTTTATTTTTAGTTTCTAAAAGTTCTGAGAATCCGTAACAAATACATTAACTTTTAAAATGAAATTTTGAAGACTAATTATGTCACATATATTTAAAACAAGAAGAATAGAATGGCAAGAATATTATTTTTTCCATTTAAATTTGAACATAATTCAGATGACACAATATTATATGTGGGGCCTTCAATAAGTTTCCAGACTTTTTTGTACAGGCATTTAAAATTGTCGTAGACTCTTGAAAATTCAGTATGTTATTGCTATACATCTTATGAGATGACTGACCAATTTTTATGATTTCAGATTCAAATGAACAGCTACAGCAGAAATTAGAATACACTAAATCCTCATTGTCACAGCAAAAATGCAATCTGGACGTGAGGACACTTTAGAAGAACGATATACAATAAAATTCTGTTTCAAACTTGGAAAAAATGCCACAGAAACGTATGGGATGCTTCTGCTTTTCAACCATCTTGCATGAATTGAGCATCAGTTTTTGAGTGGCATAAGAGATTCAAGGAAGGCAGGGAATCTGTGAGGGATGATGAAAGGTGTGGGAGGAGTAAGGAAGTCAATACACCAAAGTTGATTGGTCAAAGGATTAGAGTTAGGGTTAGGGTTACTATGTTGAGGTTTTAAGGGAGTTCAGGAAGAGATTCTGTCAGAAGAGGCCAGCACTCTTCAAATTGGGTCAGTGGCATTTCCACCAGAACAATGCACTAGTCCACAACTCCATCCTTGTCACAGACTATTTGACCAAGATGGACATCAAGACAGTTCCTCACCGTTCCTATAGTCCAGACCTTGCTCCCTGTGACTTTTGGTCATTTCCTAAGCTCAGAGGCTGTCGTTATGAGACAATTGAGGAGATGAAGGAGGCTGTGATGAAGGTCATTGACATGCTCACACAAGAGGACTTCCATGGAGCCTTCCAGAAGTTGTTAGAATGGTACAACAAGTGCATTGCAGCCGGAGGAGATTACTTCAAAGGGGACTAGAGTTTCATGCGTGTACTATCAATAAAAGTGCCCATACGAAAAAAGTCTGGAAACTTATTCAATGATCCTCATATATTAATGTTGCCCTGATGATGGTGAATTAAAAAACTGTAATATTTAATGTTGACAGAATATTCAATCATAAATTCACCCTGAATATTTTGTTCCCCCCCCTTTTTTTTTACACATACACACAGAGACACACCCACCTTAAAATCTTACATTTGGTGAATTCCTTTTAACATTTTAAATTTTATATTAGTTGTATTTTAGTCTCAAAGTATAGAGCAATTTTTAGACTAGTGTTCACCAAAAGTTTGTGAGACCAGGATTCAATCTCTGATTGAGTTTTACCAAAGACTTAAAAAAATGGTACTTGATGCCTTCTTGCTTAACATTCAGCATTATAAGATATGGATCAAGGGTAAAGTGGAGCAATCTAGGGAAAGGAGTTGCATACTTCCCTACACCTTGGTGTAGTAGCTATTGAAAAAAGTGCTTTCGGGTCAACTTTGACTCGGGTTGCCAACTTATATATATATATATATATATATATATATATATATATATATATATATATGCCAAATCCTCTTTATACATATATATATTAAACATACATGGTTTGGTTTGTTTTTTTGGCATATCAACCACTGTAGGTTATTTAATGCCAAATCCCCTCTCTCTCTCTCTCTCTATATATATATATATATATATATATATATATATATATATTGAATATATATGATTTGGTTGGGTTTATAGCATATCAACTCTTGAAGGTTATCTAATGCCAAAGCTGCTCTATACATATATATTAAATATATATATGATTTGTAAACACATTTTGTTGATAACATTCTTAAATGAACCTGAGATAATTTTTTTTGCACACAGTTAAATGGTTTCACTTATTTGTACCTAATATGAATAATTCTATTTACTATTAATCATTTGTTAGCACACAGTTAAATGTTTTCAAGTATTGTTATTTAACACTATCAATTCAATTAAACAGTCATTTATTTACACACAGTTAATTGATCAAACAGTTCTATTTCAAGCAATTCAGTTTAGCATAAGTTATTTGTTTTCACTCGGTTTAAATGTTCAAATAGACAATTTAACTGATCAGTTCTATAAGACGCATAGATAGGACCCTATCAGGTGCTACCATCTCAGGCCAGAGTGGACCTGGGAGAGATGACAATGAAGGGATACTCCATCTTCCCCAAAGCTCCAGCATTACTGGAACCTTACCATCAGATCGTGGTGTAATGGTTAAAGCGATGAACTGCGGGATCGTAGTACGCGAGTTCGTACTCCAGTCGCACTATTACGTTCACTTTCGGGCAAATACCCTTGGGAAAGGTATGAACCCCCTTATTCTCCCTCCAGCTATGGGTAAATAGTAGGACGGACTAGGTTCTTCAGCCTTGGTGAGGCAACTAGTCTAGGAGAAGGAAAACTCTGAATTCAAAACCTGTTAAACTCCGCTTAAAAATTGACCTTGTGTCATATCCTGCCCGAGCGGAGGGGTTGGGTAAATAGTACCATCAGATTGTTTAGGGTCACATCTAGGACACTTGTTGGAGGGGTCTTACTCCTCTGTAGAAATGCAGCTGACAGGGCCATGTTTGTCATTGTTAAGAATATAAGTTGTCATAGTGTTTGTAATTCAGTAGGTATAAAAATGATACTCAAGTCTTATAAGGAAAAATAATGTTTATTGTCCTGCCAATAGAAACATTTGTTACCATGAATGATTTATTTGATCAACAGAAATTCAATAAGTATTATATACAGGAGGTAAAGAAGAGAGTTTTTGTGACATTACACAAAAGAGTATATTTATCAATACTTATCAAGTCTAAAAAGTGAAGTTATTCTGATTTTTATAGTTCTTTTAGTCACTAATACAGTTTATTATACTCATCCGTACATACTAAGATTATTGAATCAAAGGTTTATGAAAACCAGTTTACAGCAATAAGTAAATATAATGATTACTATACTTATATAATATGCAATTGTAAATATTTGTATGTCTTCTACCAATTGAAAGTTTATAGACTTATATATATATATATATATATATATATATATATATATATAAAAATAAATCATGGATTGAACATTAGTTAATAAAAGTTAAACAACATTCTGTATGGTTAATAACCAAATGGGAGACTCAATAAACACTTCAAATTACTAAATAAGAAAATAAATGCAGGTGTGTTCCAGTGAACAGTTTGTTTCCATTTAAATGCTTCAAAATTTATAAACTTGCCTTAAAACTTGTACAGGAATCAATTGACTTTTATAGTTATATTTTGATTAATTTTACAGCCTGTCAACTCTTGTTGGGTTACTTTATACTGAGATAGGACTTCTTTTGCAATTATATGGTATCAAATAACTAATCCCATGAAATGATGATAATCATTTGTTTGCACAAAGTTATTTTGGTATCAAGTATTCTTATTTAATATTAATAATTTATACACAATTATATGGTTGCAAGTAGCTATTCCTTTAAATGATGATAATCATTTGTTTGCAAAAAGTAATATGGTATCAAGTATTCTTATCTAATACTAATAATTTATACACAATTATATGGTTGCAAGTAATTATTCCTATTGAATGATAATCATTTGTTTGCATAGTAATATGGTTTTAAATATTCTTAATACTTGATAATAATTCCCTAATGGATCTATTTGATCTATAGATGGAGCCATAATAATTATTACTACTCATGGTCAAAACGGATCTGGGAGTAATGATAACAAAAAGATGACTCCACAAATTTTCAATTTTCATAGCCTAGTTTGCTGGAGCTGTAGAATACACCAACTGCATCTCTGTAGAAGGGTAAGACCCCTCCAATGAGTGTCCTGGATATAACACTAAGCAATCTGATGGTGAAGCTCTAATAATGCTGGAGCTTTGGGGAATGTAGAGTACCGTTTTATTGCCATTGCTCTCAGGTCCACTCTGACCTGGAGTAGCAGCACCTGATAGTGTCCTATCTATGGGTCAATTAGAACAAACTATATGTGCAAACAAATGACTGATGTTAAATTGGGACTGTTTTAGCAATACTTGAACCCCTTTAACAAAAAAGAGCTCAGGCCAGTTCAAAAATGTTATCAACAAAATGTGTTTACAAATTATATATATATATTAAATATATATGTATACAGAGGATTTGTCATTGAATGATCTATAAGGGTTGATATATCATAAAACTGAACCAAACCACACATCTGGCTTTCATCCTTATCCCATCAGATACTCCATTCTCTGGGAAAGTGTCCTACCCTACTCCCTATTACTACTACATGTAAATATTCGGTTATATAGGTTGGTTAATTTTTGCCTAAGTCAGTTTAACAATTATGGTCCTCAATTTTATATTGTGTCAAAAATGTATCTTCACAATCATTTTAAACAGGTAAGCACTTTATCCTCAGTTGCAAAATCAATGTTTTAAGAGCCAATGCACTAATAAAGTTTATAATCATTTTAAACATTATCCAAACATATCTATTTGACACTCAGATAATATCCTCAGTTTAAACACTTTGAGTCAGAGTGGACCTGGGAGTAGTGGCAATGAAAGAGTGACTTCACAATTTTTAGAGCTCCAGAATTGAAGCCTCATCACTATAAGGGTCTAATTGATAGAGAATTTTCTCTACATTTCACTCTCAAGCATCATATTGATTGATCAATCTTCTAGGAGATTCTTTTTTGTAGTTATTTCTTATTTAGTTTTGGTGTGATATGTATTTTGTTGGGAGGGTTTATTATTAGTGCAGGTGCTTTGGTTAGTAAGTTAGTTGTTGAAGATCTCTATCCAGTGGACCTTAATACAGAGAAACTAGCAAGAAAGCTAGAGAAAAAAACCATAAGATCATAAAAAAGGAAATTTCCATGGTCCTTAACCAGACTTACATGTATATATAAGCATAGATAAGTATGTTTCATTAAAAACCAAAGACCTTACAAAATTTCTTAAATTTGATTTAATCTTATAAAAAATTGTCTGAAATTTTTTCCCTATGGTCATTTTCAAGAATATATTCAAGATATTTCTTTCTTTAAAATCAAGTGAAATTTGTTTTGAATATCTAAAAAGGTATATTTAGACAGCTGTCTCTGAAACTGTCATTTTAGTTTCTTTTGAATTCAATGGAATTTATTTCCTTGTTTGCAGCAAGGTTGTGTAGAATAAACATATTCAGTGTGCACCAATAATTTAAAACACAAATTTAGTAAACTACAGGTTGAAGACAACAAGAGCATTAAGACAGTGGCTTCCAATCTAGTATGATAATAAAAGCACACTATGTCTGTGGCACTAATTGACAATCACAATAACAGATTGTGGGAGGTGTCCCCATGGTGTAATGGTTAAAGCAATGAACTGCAGAATTGTAGTACACAAGTTCAAACACCTGTCACATTATTAGATTCACTTTTGGGAAAGGTATGAACCCCCTTATCCTCCATCTATAGGTCAAATAGTACCACTACTGTCCATCTAAAAAAGGATGGATTTGGCATTAAATAACCCAAGAAGGTTGGTATGCCATTAAATAACAAACAATGACAGACACCAGGAGCAGAAGGGGGACAGGAGTAACAAAAGTTGGCTCCCAACAGAACACATATCATGGTTCTAAATGAATGTCTTGCCACTTCACTTTTTCCAGCAGAGCCTCATGGTCAAGCTTTGGATTTATGCAGTGATTCTTAAAAGGACATATATATTCTATCAGGATTTTGCTCCCTTTCAAATAATCCACATAACCCAAGAATGGCTGGTTTTAAATTTTCTCAATCATATCACCCTCAATATTTGGCCTCTTAGCTCTTCTGATGTGAATCTCTCTTGGCTACTACATTTGGTCTGTCCTTGAGAAGGAGAATCACAAATGTCTCCACAAACCAAGGACTTGGTGCAGCCTACCATCAAAGATATGATAGATAACATAAACAAGAACCACCTGATCCAGACATGCCATCACTTCTGAGACTAGATAGAGGGCAGTTTTATTAAATATTCTTGTTTTTACAGAACGAACATGTGTAAAAAAAATACTAAGCATTTTTTTCTTTATGGTTTTCATCAGATAATAAAGGAAAACAGTTAAATCCTAGAGAATACTGGGAATGCTAAAACTTCAACCACAATACATGATGTAATACTTAAAATGTTATAAGTTCATGAAATTTAATGCTGTTACTAAAAATTTCATGTGATTTTTTGGGCATAAAAATCAGAGAGTAAAATGACAAAAGGAAAATCATTTTTTCCATTCTTTACTTTATTCTATTTATTTATTTATTTTCAATAAATGTGAGCATAATTCAAGATTTTACTATGTGACAATTGTAGCCAAAATAACCCATGAAATTTTTAGTGACAGTATTAAATTCGTGAATTTCTTTTAACATTTTAAATGTGTGTATATCAGGTGTTATCATCAACGAATAAGTTTATTTGCATTTAAAATGTTAAGAATTTCAATTTTTTTTCCCTATAAGACAGAAATTTACTAACTTATTTTAATTTTTTTTCAGTGATTTTAAAGTGTTTTAAGAGGGTATTTTATGATGTCATCAGTCACCATTGCAGTTTGAGGAATAACCTACAGTCCAAAATTACAACTAATAAAACTTGTTTCTTTAATGTAAACCTAAAAATTGGTAGCAAGTTCTTCAGATCTCTTGTGCACAGCAGTCAATTTCCCAGCAAAATCATTGTTTCCATTATTGCAGATTCATCATTTCTATCATGACTGTAGATTCAATCATTATCACCATTATTGTTCATTAATCATTATTGCAGATTCATCATTACCATCATTATTATTGTAAATTCATCCTTACTGCCATGGCTGTAAATTCTTTATTGCCATTATTGAAGATTCATTATACAGCCATTATTATAATTTTACCAATACTGCCATTATTGTAAAAATCATCATTACTATGATCATTGCAGATTCATAAGATCATTGGATAAGTACATTCTTTAATAAGTATTTAAATTTGAATTTAATAGTGAATGTGCAATCTCTTACAATATATGCTATACAGAGCATTTCCTATTGAATGAGACTAATGAAAGAAGATAGAATTTAGTCTATAATATTAGTCACCTGCAACACTAAATAGAGAGATCTGTACCTCAATCTGATATAAAAGAATGGGAACTGGTATTTAAAATTGTGAAAAATTGTCTGATCTCTGATTGGGTACTTGGATGGTCATGTGATGAAAAACAATAGTCTGAAATTGAGTTACTTTTGGATTTTTAAGAGTTGGAGTTGAGATATAGAAGATGGTAGATATATCAGAGAGGCTTGAGGTTTAGCTCTTTCTTAAACTATATGGGCTACCATACTGAAGATGGATTGGGGACTTTTCTTCTCTCCTTAATGACAGTATCAAAACAGAAACACTACTAAGAAAGGCTAGCTAGAATAATGAAGAAACAACTGAATAAAAGTGGAAAGTTTTTAAAAATATAAATGTGTTTGTCACCTGGGATTAAGTGACAACATGAAGACATTACATTAAATGACAGTACAAGAAATGACAATTGTCAAAAAACAGTTGCATCCATTTTAAATCACCCTATACAGTCAAGGATATTTTAGTGCTAATGAAACCTGTGATACTAAAAAATTATGAATATCAATATAGTCCAACTCTACAGTATTTTTTTTTTTAGGGTAAGATTTTTTTTTCTAAAAATCTATCAAGATGCTCTCAATCATTAATTTTGATTAGAACTTTCTTTTATCTTTAAGTTAACTTGCATTTTACTGTAACATACTTTGGTAGTTATTTTTACAACAGTGAAGAAATGCAGGATAATAAAAGATAAACTCTTGGACATACTTGAACTCAAATCCATTTTATCTTCAGAAAATCCTGAATATAAACATGGGAACTTTTTGCTATCCAAGCAATAGAATATAAACTGTTTAAAAGTATCGATACTGAAGCTGAATTTATCAAAACAGAAATGAGCAATGAAAGAAATGTTAATTTTCTCAAAAAACAAAACAGTCCTCATCTTGGTATTCAACACTATTCCAGGGAGTTTCCTATTAGTCAAAGCACTTCTGAAATTTCTCTTTTGATAAGCTGCAACACTGTATTTCTTTTAATATCATCCACATCCTTAAATCTTAACTATGAGATGAATTTTCAGTTTTAGGAGAAAGATAATACACTTTGAATTCATTCTACTCATTCTAGACTGAAGTAGCAAAAAGTGTCACGGATTCCAGTCAGAGCATATAAGATCTTATTCACTGGTCACATAACCTGGTTCGGTCATGGGGGTGATACTCATAGCATGTCTTGGGTAGATATAGCCTAGAGGAGCCCAGCCTTCTCGAGGTCTACAACTGGTTTGAACTCAATTTTTCTTTCTCTTAGACTGATTACTATACCAAAGTTAAAGAGCCCAGTCTATCCTATAATTTGCCCATAGCTAAAAGGAGAATAGTTTAATTCATAGCTTTCCCAAGGATATTAGTGCTAAAATGCAAACAGTTTTGTTCCAGATTTGAACTCAAATAGCCAAGTCCACTTCCTATGACAATAACTATTATATCACAAGTGCTTCTATGTATAATATACTATGCATCATAAACATACATAGATATAGATATTTTGACAGGAACTATATGGGCAATTTTATAACTTGATTATCAAAAAGCTGACAAAGTGCATATTATCAAGTACAAATAATATAACATATATTCATGCATAAGTCTATCTTGTGTTAACTTTTGATTTATGGTTGTAAAATCATTAATTTATGAATCTATTTTTGAAGCTAAGGGTTTCTTATTATGTTTGAATTTCAACCTTACAAAATTATCCCAAATATATAGGTTGAAGGCAATTTTTGCTTAAGAATAAGACTTTGAAATTTGATCTATACATGTGTAAAATAGAGCAAATATACACATAAAATAGATATATATTAATAAAGTAAGTATGTCCCTTTATGTAGTAATTATTGATGATTATGGCACAGATATTGATATTAGAAAATGGTTGTGTTAGGATGTATTTAGTATGAATATGATTTGGTTGGTTGGTTGGATTGGGTTTTATGGCATATGAACCTCTTATAGGTTATTTCATGTTAAATCATATATATATATATATATATATATATATATATATATATATATATATATATATATATATATATTGTAAGCACCTATTTTGTAGTTTAACATTTTTTAAATAAGCCAAAATTCACTTGTAGCATTACTGTTTAACTCTAGTACTTCTAATGTTAGTAATTTGTTTCCACATAGTTAAGTGATTGCAAGTATCGAAAATACATCAACCTAAATCTTTGATAGGAGGCTGATTCTTTTCAGAAAGTTCAATATCTTAGAGTCTATTTTTCTAAATAGTTCCTTCATGTTAACATTATAAATTTTTTTTCGAATGTTCGTTAGTTTTGTGCATTCAATCAAGATGTATTTTATAGTGTACTGGTTTCCAGATGGACATTTATGGGGAGGCTCATCTTTTAGAATGAAGGCATGAGTTAATCTAGTTTGTCCAATGCGTAACTGGGCAAGACTGGTTTCTTCTCTTCTGGTATTATTAGGATCCAGCTTCCTTTCTTTTAAAATGGGCTGTACTTGGATGAGCTTGTTGTGGGGGGTTTTCTTCCATAATTGTTGCCATTTCTTTGTAATTATTTGCTTGATTTTCAGTTTTAGGTCAGCATAAGGAATTTTTTATTTTCATCGGGTACCATACTGAGTGCGTCTTTAGCTAATAAATCTGCTTTATCATTCCCTGTATTCCTATGTGGCAGTACGAATATGAATTTTTTCACTTATATGAACAAATGCGAATCTTTACTTTGCATTCAAGCTGACATCAAAATGGCTTACATTTCCATAAAATTGTCACTACACATTCAACATGCAATGTGCATTTTATGAATGGCATTTATCAGTCATGTGATTCCAAATTACATAATGCTTTATAAAAAAAATGATAGTCCTATTTTATTCATTTATAATTTTATATCTTCCTTTTCCTATATATAAATGTTGGTTTTTGCATATATTTAAGAAAGCCAAAAAATAATTTCAATTGTATCAAAGAGGTGTAATTTGCAATGTGCATTAATATTTAGGCTTTCTGAAAAATACATTGCCTACACAAACTCTTGAAGGAGTACATAGACACAAAGCAAATAATCAAGAACAAATTGTTTTGTGATGACTAATAAAAACAAACAAAGACCCACAAATAAGGTATACTGTAACATTATAGTCAGATGGATCTACTAAAAACTGATGAATAATCTACCCCGAAACTGATGAAAACTCTACCCTGAAACTGATGAAACTTAAGTTTTAAGATTTCTAATACCAGAACAATTCCAAAAGTGACTTTAGTCAATATTGCTTAAAATTCTAGATCTTTTGTATGAAAAGAAGCCTTTATGATATAATAATAATATAGTGTATGGCCGACAGAGAATGAAGGTGGATTGAAAAGTTCATATGATGATGTTATATCTATTGTTGATGACTATTTTGATGAATGGGATCCAAGTACTGCAACACCAATGGAAGAAGTGTGTGGATGACTGCAAAGAGGAACTATCTGGAAATAAACCTAATTTGATCCCATTCCATGAGAGTATCTTGGTCAGTCTAAGAACTTTTCAGCCAACTCACACACACACATTATTTCAAAATGAATAGGTTCACAAAGAGATTTACATTCTTTTAAAAATTATTTATTTAGTTCTTATGTAGCATTTCAAGCCTATGGCTTTCTTCACTAAAAGTTCTCTGAAGGAAGCCATCAACTCAAAATGCTGTGTAAGAACTAAATGAATAATTTTTAAAAGGATATAAATCTCTTTGTGGACCTATTCATTTTGAAATATTTACTTTTCTGTCTTTTCGTACCCACAAAAAAAAAAATTAATACTATATATATATATATATATATATATATATATATATACACACACACACACACAGTGAGAGAGAGAGAGAGAGAGAGAGAGAAAAGGTGCTACCCAAAATATGCTACACACTTTCTTTAAAGTGTAGACAAGAATAAATAATATTCACAATTCATGAGAGTATCTTGGTTAGAGTATGAAATTTCAGACCACCCTTGAAGTGTGTAGACAGGTCAAGGATTCTTTTCTGCTTATTCCTCTTATTTTCTTAAACAACAATCTAATTACCAGATGACTTACAGTCAAAGTTATGCTGAAAGCACTGGTTCCCATCAGATCACTGAAGTTAAGCAGTGATTAACCTCATTTAATACTTAAATGGGTGACTACTTAGGAACAACAGCTACTGCAAGCAACCTAAGGCCAGTGTGACAAAGCTTGATAAACAATTAGAGTTACCTCCCCTAAATAATCTTTTTTTTAATTGTAAATTTAATTGCTAAGAAACCAGAGGCCCAATTAAACTGGAAATTGCTTTATTCTCTAAGTTAGTACAATACCTTTAATAATAATATTGTGATAGTTTCTTGCATTAATAAATGAATTGTAATAGATTTGATACTGAGTAAAGTACTGAAGGTGACTTTTAAGCAAGTAATTTTTTATTAAAGATTATTTTAGTATAATTTATAATTTAACAGCAGAAAATCTTAAACTTTGCTTCATTATTTACATAATCATTCTGTGGTAAATTTATTGAATAATGCAAAAATTTAAACAAAAAGTAAATGAATATTTTTTTTTGTTTTGCGGAGGATTTTCAAATAAGAGTAAATTGCTAGCAAATAAGAAAAAAATACCCAACACCCAAAAAAACCTTCCAAACTTTTATATTTAGCTGAAGGCTTAAAATATTTCCAAATAAAGAGTAAATTGTTCACTAAAGACATAGAAGAAAAGAAAAAAAAGAATTGTTGAAAATGTTTTTTCTTTATTTTACACAAGAGAAGGAATCATTCTAATAATCTTTCAGAAAAATTGTCATTAAGACAAACAAGACATGCTGAGCATAATTGGATGAGTAAGGACTAACTCATAAACAATGTTCTTCTATGGACTACTACACAGACACACCAGTGACTAGAAAATACTTACAATCATCTTTATGTAGACATTGGATATCATCTAAAGGACTTGTCAAGAGTTACAACTGATAGGGACAGATGACAAGGGGAAGTCAAGGGAATCTGTGCTGTCAACATTCCTTGATGATACTTATGAATGTTCATTACAAATTATTGATTTTGATCAGTATTTTTTTCATCCCTAAATTTTCTAGTTGATAATTTTTTCCTTATATTACAACTAAAGCCTTCATTTTTATGAAACAACAAAAAGTTAAAAGATAAGACAATCAGTGATAGACAATGAGGCATCTAAGAAAAAAAAAATTATAAATCAAATTTTTATTCACACCATTTCCTAAATGCTGCATGTCTTAAACTAACAAACTCCTTAGTGTGTGTGTATATATATATATATATATATATATATATATGGCAGCCTGAAGGTTCTCCTTTTCAATAGCTACTACATTGAGGGGAAGGGGTGGATGCTACTCCTTTCCCTGTATTGCGCCACTTACCCTTGATTCATACCTTATAATGCCGAATGTTAAGCAAGACGGCATCAAGTGTCATTTTTTGAGCTTTTGGTATGACTTGATCTGGGATTGAACCCCAGTCTCCTGGATTATTGGCAAACAGTAACCATTATGCCAACAGGATGATATATATATATATATATATATATATATATATATATCTCCATAAGCAAATTTATAAACTCATATGTAATAATGAACTGTGTGATTTTAACTGTTTCTTTGGTCAACTTCTAGGATAAAAGTGTAGTACTTTAACCGGTAGGATTTTATATTAATAAAAAATCAATTAAAACAAAATTTAAAATTTAAACAATCATTTATATATCAATACACCTGATTTTCCTTATTTTGTATTTTGAGGAATCATTGATTCTTAAATGTTTTGAAATAACTGTTTTAATCTGCTTATTTTATATTGTATGCATTTAAAAATAATAATGGAATTTCCAGACATACAGATACTATACTCTAATCCTAGACAAAAGCACCAATTCATAAATAATCCCATCATTTTTTATAGTTACTATTATACTAGATTTTGATAAAATTAAAATATCATATGAAGTTATCTACAAACTATTGTACCAGGTAATATAGAAATTATACAATTAAAATAGATTATGTAAAACTAATACTATTGGTTATGTACAAATTATATTATTATACCTGGTTATATAAGAATTATACAAGGTTATGTACAAATTAAACTATCAAACTTGCTTATTTACAAATTATACTAGGTTATGTACTAATTATAATATTGTATTAGATTATGTATAAATTATACTTGGTTATGTACAAATTATACTATTATACTTCGTTATGTACAAATTATACTATTACACTTGGTTATATACTAATTATACAAGGTTATGTACAAACTATACTATTATACTTGGTTATATACTAATTATACTATTGCACTAGATTATGCACAAATTATACTATTATACCTTGATATGTACAAATTATACTATTATACTTGGTTATAAACTAATTATACTATTGTACTAGATTATGCACAAATTATACTATTATACCTTGTTATGTACAAATTATACTATTGTACTTGGTTATATACTAATTATACTATTGTACTAGATTATGCACAAATTATACTATTATACCTTGTTATGTACAAATTATACTATTGTACTTGGTTATATACTAATTATACTATTGTACTAGATTATGCACAAATTATACTATTATACCTTGTTATGTACAAATTATACTATTGTACTAGATTATGCACAAATTATACTATTATACCTTGTTATGTACAAATTATACTATTGTACTAGATTATGCACAAATTATACTATTATACCTTGTTATATACTAATTATACTATTGTACTAGATTATGCACAAATTATACTATTATACCTTGATATGTACAAATTATACTATTGTACTAGATTATGCACAAATTATACTATTATACCTTGTTATATACTATTGTACTAGATTATGCACAAATTATACTATTATACCTTGATATGTAGAAATTATACTATTGTACTAGATCATGCACAAATTATACTATTATACCTTGTTATGTACAAATTATACTATTGTACTGGATTATGCACAAATTATACTATTATACTTTGTTATGTACAAATTATACTATTGTACTAGATTATGCACAAATTATACTATTATACCTTGTTATGAACAAATTATACTATTGTACTAGATTATGCACAAATTATACTATTATACCTTGTTATATACTAATTATACTATTGTACTAGATTATGCACAAATTATACAATTATACATTGATATGTACAAATTATACTATTGTACTTGGTTATATACTAATTATACTATTGTACTAGATTATGCACAAATTATACTATTATACCTTGTTATGAACAAATTATACTATTGTACTAGATTATGCACAAATTATACAATTATACATTGATATATACAAATTATACTATTGTACTTGGTTATATACTAATTATACTATTGTACTAGATTATGCACAAATTATACTATTATACCTTGTTATGAACAAATTATACTATTGTACTAGATTATGCACAAATTATACTATTATACCTTGTTATGTACAAATTATACTATTGTACTAGATTATGCACAAATTATACTATTATACCTTGTTATGTACAAATTATACTATTGTACTAGATTATGCACAAATTATACTATTATACCTTGTTATGTACAAATTATACTATTGTACTAGATTATGCACAAATTATACTATTATACCTTGTTATGTACAAATTATACTATTGTACTAGATTATGCACAAATTATACTATTATACCTTGTTATGTACAAATTATACTATTGTACTAGATTATGCACAAATTATACTATTATACCTTGTTATGAACAAATTATACTATTGTACTAGATTATGCACAAATTATACTATAATACCTTGTTATGTACAAATTATACTATTATACTTGGTTATATACTAATTATACTATTGTACTAGATTATGCACAAATTATACTATTATACCTTGTTATGAACAAATTATACTATTGTACTAGATTATGCACAAATTATACTATTATACCTTGTTAGGTACAAATTATCCTATAATACTTGGTTATATACTAATTATACTATTGTACTAGATTATGCACAAATTATACTATTATACCTTGTTATGTACAAATTATAATATACTTGGTTATATACTAATTATACTATTGTACTAGATTATGCACAAATTATACTATTATACCTTGTTATGAACAAATTATACTATTGTACTAGATTATGAACAAATTATACTATAATACCTTGTTATGTACAAATTATACTATTATACTTGGTTATATACTAATTATACTATTGTACTAGATTATGCACAAATTATACTATTATACCTTGTTATGTACAAATTATAATATTATACTTGGTTATATACTAATTATACTATTGTACTAGATTATGCACAAATTATACTATTATACCTTGTTATGAACAAATTATACTATTGTACTAGATTATGCACAAATTATACTATAATACCTTGTTATGTACAAATTATACTATTATACTTGGTTATATACTAATTATACTATTGTACTAGATTATGCACAAATTATACTATTATACCTTTTTATGAACAAATTATACTATTGTACTAGATTATGCACAAATTATACTATTATACCTTGTTATGAACAAATTATACTATTGTACTAGATTATGCACAAATTATACTATTATACCTTGTTATGTACAAATTATAGTATTATACCTTGTTATGTACACATTATAATATTATACTTGGTTATATACTAATTATACTATTGTACTAGATTATGCACATATTATACTATTATACTTGGTTATGTACAAATTATACTATTACACTTAGTTATGTACAAATTATATTAGGTTATGCACAAATTATACTATTATACCTTGATACGTACAAATTATACTATTGTACTAGATTATATACAAATCATACTATTGTACTAGATTATGCACAAACTATGCTATTATACTTGGTTATGTACAAATTATACTATTATACTTGGTTACGTACAAATTATACTATTACACTTAGTTATGTAAAAATTATACTATTACACTTAGTTATATACTAATTATATTAGGTTATGTACAAATTATACTATTACACTTGGTTATATACTAATTATACTATTGTACTAGATTATGCACAAATTATACTATTATACTAGGTTATGTACAAATTATACTATTATACTAGATTATATATAAATTATAGTATTATACTAGGTTATGTACAAATTAGGCTACTAAACTAGGTTAAATACAAATTAAAATCTCAAAACAAGTGAAAATAAAAAATAAAGTTTGCAAACATAGTTTTTTCTATAAATTAAAAAAAAAAATTCCTTATATTTTAGAAACACAAAAATCTGAAAATCTTAATGATTTTTTTTTTGTATGTCAGCAGTTTTTAAGTCACAAATTTCAAATAAGTAAATTTTTAAATCAGAAAATTCTAATTAAGTTGATTTTTTGAAAACAATTCTTGCTTATAGAAAAATGTATCTAAATTTGTTATCTAATGAATCATATCAAGTCTGTCCAGTTAACATTATTCAAATAGTATACGGAAAAATGGAAGTAGCAGACAACAGTCACTCAAGAGAAAATGGCTTGATATGAGTCAATCGAAAAGATTCCTCATTTAATCATATCCAGCATCTTTGTCTTTAAGTAAAAACAAAATAAAATAAAAGTGGAAGCTAAGGACAGTTTTTCTCGATGTCAAAATGACAAAGCCAGACATTTGTGAGATGATGACCAAACCTAATAAATTTTCCAGCATTTATTAACAAGAGTAAGTATCACTTGAATATGACTCACTTGGTTTATGACAAATAAAAAGTGATCAAACCCAAGTGTAAGGGATAGATGGACAGAGAATGCTTAATGTAAATGTGTGCATGTGTGTAAAAAAAAACAACAAAAACAAAGCAGACAGTTAATTTGTTATCTTTATTTACATGAAAATTGATTGATAGACGTAGAGAGAAAAAAGTAAACGTTAGGTAAATATAGATTTAATTTGAAACCAAGGAAAAAAAGAAAAAAGAAAAATGGAGTAGAAAGTGAGAAATGGAAGAATGAAATGAAATAAAAAAATAAAAAAATTTAGAAAGAAATACATTCATCCCATAAGAATTGTTATATATAGTGTATAAAATATTCATGTTAATTTGACAACTGTTATAAAACAAGAAGTAAAAAATGAGTTACACTTGAAATATTATTAGAATATTTTCCTCACGTCTAACCTAAGAATTAACAATTATATACACACACACCATTTGGATGATATACGAAATATTGATGTGCATTTGAAAAACTTGCGGAAGGAATTAGATTAATATTTTTATATGGTACAAAATGTTTAATACCTTAAGAAAAAAAAAAAAAAAATCAAAATTGAGTGGGATGTGAAATACTGATATTTCTTAGATGGATCTTTGCTTAACTTTTGTAAAATATCAACCCAAATTATTCTCTTCAGCCTGAAAATAGAAAGCATTTCAAGAGAAATTTTATCTAAATTAAATAATGTGTTTAGGTATATCTTTAAAGAAGAAAGAATAATTCCTAAAGGAATTTTAATAAATTTTACCTAAAAATATCTCATGGTTATTGGTATTTGATTTTAAATTCATTAATTATTAAATTCTTATATCGGACCTCTTAAAAGTGATTAAGTTAATAGTTGGTTTCATGGTGTATTAACCCTTATTATATTATTTAATACCAAAGTTAGTTATTTTTTCTTTTTTGTTAAGCAGTTGTTTTCTGATAACAAATAATCATTTGCAAACAAGTAACTATCCTAAAAACAAAGACCTGCAAGCAATTATGTCATCGAATAATTATTCCATTTGATAACAAGCATCACTGCTTGTGAACAGATATATGGTTTCTAGTATTCTTATTCAACACAAATAATTTTCAAACAGATACTAAATCAGGAAAAAATGGCTACAGAACTGGAATCTCACTAGGAACATACTCCCTTTGTGAAACATTTTAATTATACGTGAATGTTACAAAGGTAACATAAATATACATATGGTGACTTTTGTAACACACACACACACACACACACACACACACGTCATTTGAGTAAATTCTAAAAAATCATTAATAAAAGATATGAACATATATTACAATCACACTTTATTATGTGTTGTGTAACAGTATTCATCATAGGAAATGGATTTGTCAACAGGAGTTCAAATCCTTGATAAGGTAGTTTACATTTCACTTAAAGGCACGAATCCATCTCTTCTCTATTCATCCATTGATAAATAGTAGAACAGACTGAATTTTTCAGAAAATTCTGAATTCAAACCAGTTGTACTCTACTTAAAAAAATTACCTTGAGTCCCATCCTACCTGAGGGGGGGGATTGGGTGAATGCATACCATTTGTTATAGTAAAATAGAGTAAGTAAACTGGGATACTTTGTCGCGGTCTAATACAAGCAAGTCTTGCAGATAAATTATCTGAATAGAGAGTTCGATTCTCACTAAGTATCTCATACTTGCGATCTGTCACAATGAAGTTATGCTTAAATATCAATATTGTATGTAAGTCATTCATCATACTTCCTTACAACAAGTTAAAACTGGGATTTTTTGAGTCAATAAAATAATAAATTTATTGTCGTTATTATCTACTGCTTGTATTATTTAAAAAAAAAAGAAAAAAGAAAAAAAGTGGAGTAAAAAGAATTGGTATAAGGTATTTCAAGGTTAAATTTTTTGCTTACAGATGCATTTTTTTTTTTTTGAAATGTAATAAAGATTAAAGCTTAAGATATTTTTTCATAAAATAAAAATATCAAATTTCCCAACGTGATTCTCAGAAAAAAGGGAAAATTCTTTGAAATAATCATAATCAGGCGATATAAAAAGAGTTACTAATAAATAGAAGTACTAATGATTTTGGTATACAAAAAAGATACTATAAATAGTAGTAAATGTTGAAATCAAATGCTTTTCTTACAGCGTGCAGACTGAATTTTTAAGTTAGATGAAAAAAAAAAAAAAAGAAGCATTTTAAAAGATTGAATGATAAGTTATACTCATTTATACACGGATTTAAAGCTAATAACATTATATTTACCGAATTATTTTCTTTTCATTTGAGATGTCAAAAATATACGAATGAATAAGTAGAAAATTTAAGTCCTACAAAGTTTGTTATTATGCTTGACATCAATCAAAATATAGTGGTATCCTAAAATGGAGCAGTTTTGATTTGTGTCAATTTTTATATATGGTTAATAGTTTAAAGAAAATGTCCTAGCAGTTGATGACAAAGACAAAAAGGGGGTCTAAATTCTATTGAAGGATAATTTCTTTTGGAAAGCTTTTTGTTTTTTTAATTGCAAGTAATTTTTTCTAAACTTATGCTAATGTTAAGCAGTTTTACAAAAAGCATACTTATGTCTATCAACTACTAAGAAATATTTTTTAAATTCTTTTTTTTTTCGAATCTAATTAAAACACATTTATTTATTTACTTTGTAATAGATTGTTTTAACTTTGTAGAGGAATTTAATAAGATCTATACTGCAAATTATAATTTAGACCATAGAAATAAAATAATAAACAATTTAATAAAAGGAGCTTACAGTAAGAGACCAGTACAATTACTATAAAAGACAATATGTAAGTAAAAAGTGAACTAAGTTACAATTCTAAAAGATAAAACTTGAAGTTACGTACTGGTTCTTAATAGGAATACCTGTATTTAAATTTTTTCTACAATATGAGAGAAATAAGCAGTTTAGTTTTAGAAAAAAGCTGAAAAACATTGAGAGATAGTATTTGCAGACAAAAACACTGATAGATACCAGTCGCAGACTAAAAAAAAAAATAAAAAAAAATACAATTTTTTCTGCTCGTGTGTAAAATAAGATAAAATAAATAAACAAGTAAAATGAATAAATAAAACAATGGAGTAACATCAAGCTCAGCTCACTTTTAAAGAAACATTCAAGGTTTACTAAACCTTGGACAATTTCAGGAAGCACCTCACCCCAAATTTCTGTATGTTACATTTTTTATATTTGAATTTGTGGGTACTTATCGAACATTTAAAAAATGGTAACGATTTCAATTAGAAAGACATGAGTCACAGTCATGAGAGAGAGAGAGAGAGGGAGAGAGAGAGAGAGAGAGAGAGAGAACAATGTGTGGAAGTGAACAAGATTCAAATGTCAAGTAATCATTTAAATAAATAAACATTTCAAAGGAAGGGACTTTTTGAATTTGATTTTAGTAAGGACTTTTTTGTCATCTGAATGTTTTATTTAGTTCTCTTATTTCACTAATCATCAACAAATGGTTATAGTAATTTTAATTTATGACAGGTTGGAATGATAACTGCTACTACTAAAATATTTTTGTTCTTTATCGAGAGCAACAATTTTCCTAATGTAACTAAATTAATATTAGTTCACAGTATTCAAATGATAAAAAAGTTCATCATTTTGTACTTTTTAGATTAAACTACACCCGAAATCTTGACAATTGTCAAGATTATTTCGGGTGTAGTTTAATCTAAAAAGTACAAAATAATGAATGACATTCTGAATGAATTGAAGATGTTATATTATAATTTAAATGCTTCAAAATCCTTTGTATGTGTGTTGTTAAGCCAAGAAGAGCTAAATTTAAAAGAATTTTGATTAATAGACGAGATATGCAATTATATAAAACAGAAAAAAAAAAAATGTTGGTAAAGTTCAAAGGACAGTTTTCTTGAAAGTACCCACTTCCAACAAAAATAAATCACATATACACATATTAACAAAAAAACAAACAACAACAAAAAACAAAACAAAACAAAAAACAATTTTAAAAACCAAAAAACAACACACAAACAGCACATAAAAGAACGTATTTCTTTAATTTATTCGCATTATTTTATTTCCAATGGATACAACACTTTTTTTTCTGATTTAAAAAAAAATGATAAAAACATTCAAAAAGCTTAAAAAGCAAAGCATTTAATAAGTAAATAAAATACTTACTAGAAATTGCAATAACCCTTCTTGGTTACCTCGGCAAATCACTTCATTTATATAATAACTGAATCTCCCAATAATACTTAAATGATCATCAAAATTCTTTAAGAATTTCGACGATTTGATATTGTGTATTATTATCATAGCCATTCAAGATTCTTACATTAAAACAGTCACATCACTTAACAGGTTGTATCAAATGAATGAATAAAGAAACGTTTCTTTTATAATTAAAAATCCACACACATACTCACACACGCAAAAAATGAAATTAAAGAACTAGTCTCGACTCCAACTGCTATTTGTCTTATTCACGCACAATAAGTTTTAAAAGATGGTTCGATCTTGAATATATCGGCGGGTAGCAAGAACCGTCACGAGTCAGACATATGATGAAAAATACCAAGAGAGAAAGAGGGGAGAGAAAGAAAGACAATGAGAGGGGAAGGAGATAAATACGGGTAGATTTCAAGTCAGTAGTGGGTATTCCCGATTAATAAAGGAACTGACCCTCCCATGCTCGATGGATATACTGATACTGTCTGTCCGCCTGATTGACCGACCAATCCGATACAAACGAAGAACTCACTCCCGGTCGTCGAGAGACACGCACAACAGTTTATCGATCAGTACCGAACAGCACTATTTATGTTGATATTGGTATAATTCTTCACTAAAGTAATGCGTGTGCCTTTCTTGGAATTGTCAGTCACTCATAAAAGATGCTCAGTTCAGAGACAGTAGCATTTCCATTTATTTGCTTACTATTAAAACAAATTTGATCTGAATCATTCAAACTTTCATTAATTTTTTTTCACCATCAAGTACTGTTAGTCTAAATTATTACTGGTGGCATATTCATAATTATCACTTTTTAGTATTCGTTTTCTAGAAGTGATGCTGCTACTATGTCAAATCTTGATTGGTTCATTAAATATTTTGGGTTATATATATATATATATATATATATATATATATATATATATATATATATGAATGAATTTAGAATTTGAAGGGAAAGCATCAACAAAATTTAATTTTTAGTTGCAGTTTCAGACCTATAGAGTTTTCTAATCAATAATACCTAATAATACCTGTTAATGCTTGCCAATGGCCCAGAAGACCAGGGTTCAATCTCAGGATTAATCATACCAAAGACTCAAAAAATGGTACTTGATACCTCCTTGCTTAACACAGCATTATAAGGTACAGATCAAGGGTAAAGTGGAGCAGTTCAGGGAAATGAGTAATGTCCTCCCCTACACCTCGGTGTAATAGCTATTGAAAAGGAGCTTTTGCATCACCCTCGGCTATGTTTGGTAACATTACTTTATATCTATCTATCTATCTATCTATCTATCTATATATATATATATATATATATATATATATATATAAATTCATAAAATATGATTTAGTATTATTTTATATAGCTCTGTTACAGAAAATTACTGCAGTAACTGAATGAACCTAGGGAATCTTAGCTGAAAAAGTTTTATATGTATTACACACACACACACACACACACACACTCTTGTGATTATTAAAATATCTTAAATTTTAACAAATTGGTTTAATCAAAGAGACAGGTATGTATTTACTAACCCCTCCGCACTTAAACTGATAAAGTGTTTCCCATCTAGGCTGGTTACCATACCAAAGTTGAAGAGCTCAGTCTGCCCTACTATTTTAACCATTGATGGAAGGAGAATTGTTGGATTTGTACATTTTCCAAAGATATCAGCCCTATGTGAAATACAAAAAACCTTTTCCAGGATTTGAACTTGGGTCATTTCCTATGACAATATCTATTACACCACGAGCACTTCCATCAATGGAAGAGACAGGTAACATTAGTTGTCCTTATTGATATGAGATTCTTTAAGCATGGACAACTGAATCAGAACAATCTATCCTTATAGATTGAATAAAGTGTTTACTTTAAAATTACCAGGAGAAAATCAGATGGCACAACAACCAAAATTTAGTGACTATGATAACAAAGACGAGACATGTTGGAGTAAATCAGTGTATAATTATGTTAGAATATTAAATATAAGTGTATAATTATGTTAATATTAAATATAAGTGTATAATTATGTTAGAATATTAAATATAAGTGTTTTCTGAAATTTAAGATCCACCTACACTTTATGGATAAACAAATTTGAACAATGGTTGATAAAATGATCAGGTCATCAAGTTTTTTTATTTTCTAAATTTATTAATTTTATGAGTTTGCCTTTATACATAAACTAAAGATTGATATCTTACAGTCAAGAACTTTATCAATGATAAAATGTCCAATAGCTTACAAGTAATCTATTTCAGATACTTATAGATAAAAATACTTACCAGTAGGGCCAATACAAGGGTCTCATGGCCCCTGCACAAAACTATGAGAGGGGCACTGTAATACATATCAATTTTCATAAAGTAGTAGTCATAGAAAATATATAAAACCTGTCTTTCCGAGGGAGTGGGTGCCAAGTAAGATTTCTCCCCTGATTTGGGGGCTCGGGGTATTATGCACCAACCCTGCTTACTAGTCCTTAATAGTAAAAATATAAGTAAAATATTTTTAAAATGTCACTTTTTATAGGCAAACCCACATGTAATTTCCTATTATTTGGTTCCTTTTAATTTGATAAAATATAAGAAGTGAAAATTATTTTCTAATTTTCATTAGCATTAGGAAAATAGATTTCTATCATAAGTATTGTCAAAAAACTTTTTTTAAAAACCATACTTATCTTATGAATCACTGGACATTGGTATAATGGTTAGAGTGTTCGCCAATTGCCCAGGAGACCCGGGTTCAGTTCCAGGTCGAGTCATACCAAAGACTCTAAAAATGGCACTTGATACCGCTTTGCTTAACACTCGGCATTATAAGGTATAGATCAAGGGTAAAATGGAGCAATCCAGAGAAAGGATTAGCAACCTCTCCTACACCTCGGTGTAGCAGCTATTGAAAAGGGAGCCTTCTGGTCACCCTCGACTATCTTATGAATATTACGACTATGAGAATGTTGAAAATAGATATTTATATATATATTTTTTTAAATATAAGCAGATTATAACAATGTATACAAAGTAGTTATTCTGATTGCTTATGATTTGATAAGAATCTTTTAAATTAATTTTGATGTTGAGATACACCTTATTTCTAGAAATAACAATAAATTACAAATGAAAGAAAATACTCTCATTAGCACTTAACAGTTGTCTCCTTGGAGAAATTAAGATGATTGTGATAACTGCAAATATAAAATCCACATCAAATTGCAAATTTTATCAAATTAGGTCCTAAACAATTAGTTTAAAGAACCCGAAGAATTTTATCTGAAAAAGGGTTATATGCATCGTACAAGTGGCAACTAAAAATATTGCAAATTTGACATAATTGGTAAAATGGAAACGACAAGTGACATTATAAGGACAATTAAAAAGAATAAATTTATATAAGCAAGATATTTGTGGCAGAAGGAATTTTTGTATTTTGGTTTGGCGCATAATTTAATTCGATGCATAATTTCACCCAATCAGGATGACTTATCCTATTCAACCCTGATCTCCTTTCCGGGCAGCAGAAATTGGGGAAGCTGCCAAACACAGCCTTTTTTGCAGAATGACTTGGTTCTGTACAGATGTCCCATCTGCCTGCTCTTAAATAGCAGCAGCAGCATAGACACAATGAAGGAACCTATCTAATTTATGGATCCCTTGCGTCTATTTCTCTGAGACCAAGGGTTCCCAGTTGAATATGAATTAGATAAATTCAATATGCCACACACAGGAACAACTTTATTTCACCCCCAAAATTGGCTATGTCGATTGCGATGTCTAATTCCGCTCCGGCACCTAGTGACTACTTCATCTCTGGGCAACATTTTCAGGAGACATGCATGCTTCTCCCCAAAACAACCAGAACCACAACTAATGGTGACTTCAGCCTCTATTTCCTCAAACAGCAAACACGACTTTTGCTAAAATACGGCAAACATAACCCTTCGCACGTCCAACAACACATGCTGCTATCTCAACTCTTTCATAACTCCATTTCGTCTCTTTACTTCTTTCCTTTCTCACGAGGCTTGCAGCACAAACACAAACTAAATATTCCAAGCTGCAATTAAAAACTAATAACAAAACATTTTTCTTGCTAAATATTTATTAGTTCTCAAAGAGTTTTTTGATATTACTTCACTGGCTATTGTACATGATAATCTTGATGCAATTCTATTAGTAGGAGAAATAAAAACGATGATAATTGATGACAAATTAAATAATTATATCTTTTTTACAAAAATTTTAAGAGAGTTTTACTTGAACAGTTTTACAGTAGATTTGGAAATATTCTAAAGTTATTGTGCAAACAAAAACCTTACTATGAAGCATCATTTTTGGGTGCTTTACACAACAAAGAAAATTTCTGTTATTTGTCTGATAATGTGCCAAAAAATCATATAGGAATGAAATATTTCTGTTCATCATCCAGATAAGATTAAGTTTCAGTCATTTCCTTTTTTTTTCTGCTGAACTGTTACATTTTAGTCACAAAAATTATATATTGGTCATCAAAAAAAGTTAACATTTCAGTGGTTGAAAGAGAAAAAGAAAAGTACAGTCACTGAATGAATAGAAGATAGTCAAGATAATGAAATGTATCTGTTCAGTAGAAAATAAGTAAAATAAAATGAAGCAAATGACTGACACATTCATCATCTAGATAAGAATAAGTATTACAATTCTCTATAATTTTTTGGCACATTTCCACAGCCATTTTATTAGCATGCTACTTTGGACAAATACCCATTTTTGTAATAGTAACATACAAAAAATAAGATCATAATGTAAACATTTATGTTTCTATAAAGGTCATTTTAATGAAAAATAAAAGCAATTAAAGTGATTATGGAAAATAGGTTTGGTTTGTTGGGTTTTATGGCATATCAACCTTTGTAGGTTATTTAAAGCCAAATCCATTTTTATGTAAGTAATCTGTTCTATTGAAAACAATTCAGTTTAGCATAAGTATACAGTTTAATTGTCAAAAAACATTTCCATTTCAAACTATTCAAGCAGTTATATGTAACAATTGAGTTAAGTGTAAATACAGTTTTAAAGTTGAAAAACAGTTCTATTTCAAATAATTCAGTTAAGCATAAGCACGCAGTTTAAATGTAAGTACGGTTTAATTGTCAAAAACATTTCTATTTAAAGCTATTCAGTTTACTCAAACAATTCAGTTTAGCATAAGTATGCTGTTAGTTCTATTTAACCCATAGTAAATAGATCCTTCCCCGATTTGAATGTCCAACAGGCAAGTTACATACTTTGCCAATGTTTGTTGTATGATAAAGTAAACTTGGAAATAATATGTTAGGCAAAATGTACAGTTACTACACAGACTCTAGTGCCGACAGATACATAAATAATCCAGTCGTATTTTACAGGTACTATGCTAGTTAAATAATTACAAGCCTAAAGGAAAATATAGACCTTTTATTGATTAAGAAAAAATTACTTAACAGTGTAAGAGAATTTGAAGATATGATTAAGGATATAAACAAAAAGATCTATCTATCTATCTATGTATATATATAAGTTAGCGACCATAGTCGAGGGTGACCCGAAGGCTCCCTTTTCGATAGCTACTACACCAAGGTGTAGGGGAGGGCGCTACTCCATTCCCTGGATTGCTCCACTTTACCCTTGAACCGTACCTTATAATGCTGAGTGTTAAGCAAGGTGGTATCAAGTTCCATTTTTAAAGTCTTTGGTATGACTCGACCTGGGATTGAACCCAGGTCTCCCGGGCCATTGGCGAACACCCTAACCGCTGGGCCAAACAATTTAAGAAAAATAAAACTTAGAAAAAAAAAATTAAGTAAAAAGGAATTAATTCATATTACTTCTGCTTCAAAATAATTGTTAAATTTGTATATTTCATACACTGAATGTGACAACTGTTATGAGACAGACATGTAGTAGTATAAAAAAAAAATTTAATCATTAAAACACACACAAATATAAATAAGATGTGAAAGATGGTGGAGTATTTCTATATTTATTAATATCTAATGAAGTTTATATAGACCGAACTAAATATCATAAATCAATCCATCAAATTGTTTTACTTCTCTGCCATTCTTCTATATATTTTATCTGTAGACACATACTTGTATATACAAAACACACGTACACACTTCAAATCCTTTTTTTTTTTACAATATATATGAACTTAAATTTAAAGTACAATTATTTCATTCATTCTAAAATATTCTATTAGTCACAGGTGGATACAGTATAATATCACAACCATAAACATTTCAATGAATTGGGACAAAAAAGGGGGTAAATAACATTTATACACATGAAATATACAAACAAAATATGTATGAAGATATCGCTTCTAGTAGTGGGAGGAGTCTCTGTGGGATAATAGCTAATGGACTTGACTGCAGGCTTGAAAAAGGCAAGTTCAAACTCCAGTTGCACTTCTGCATTCACTTTTAAACTTAGGAAAAGTATGAACCCTCTTATCCCTTCAGCTATGGGTTAAATAGTATCACTGCTGTTCTTCCACAAGGATGGCTTTGGCATTGAATAACCCATGAAGGTTGATATGCCATTAAACAAAAAATTGTTTAGTGTCATATTGTTTAGTGTCATAGATTTTTTTTACAAATACATTTGAAAAAATAAACTATAAAAAACAGAAAAAAAACCCACTTAAATTCATGAAGACTTAAAATTTTTAATAAAAGTTTTATCTATAACATGAGACTATGTAAGATAATTACTATTAATCAATACTTTATATACATCACTAAATTAATTTACAAGGAATACATATGAATTGGAGACTTACTGAGCAAAGATATTTATACACACACATTTTATAATACATTTACAAAAGAGAGATTACACCTAGAAAAAGATAAATGTTATATGTCTGACATAAGAAAAATTTCTAAAATTAAGAATACAAACATGTAAATAACAAAGTTATTTAAAACAGAAATTAAATAATATTAAATCTGAATTAAGTCATATATTTTGTACTATAGTACACTAAGTATACCATTCACAAGCATATATACACATGGATATCACTTTTATCAAAAAAAAAAAAAAATTACATAGTCTTCCTAGCATGAAAATATCAAAAAACAACATAATACCATGAAAATAAAAATTCTCTGATGGGTAATTAGGATAAAAAAAAGGTTTGATTTAAATCCTTTGAAACACTTCTTTTAAAGCTATTAATATAATAAAATGTACAAATTAGTTATTCAGAAAATAAATAAAAAAAAAGAAAATAATAATAAAAAGTACCAGAAACGATTGTCTGAAAATCACCCAGGATATTAAACCAAGTCTAAGCTGAACCCCCCCCCAGGAGGTGACACTTTAGGGTAAGGCTTTACAATATACAAACTGGTCACTCCAGAAGCAAGAATGGCCATCTAGGAATAAAAATAGGAACAATGAATGGAAGCAAGCTTGGTTGAAGCTCAACAATCTCTATAAAAGACCCAGAAATCAATTCATGCTAGCGGCTACTGGGGTGGGCGGGTACCTCTACATTTTTGTTGCCAGGGTTATCGTTAAACATGTTGCTTAACATAATTTATTGTTAGAAAAGAACAGATTGAATAACATTCAGGTGACAATCAGATGACAATCAGATTATTATGATGAAATGTTTTTTTTTTAAAAATATATTTGATTAAAAAAATGTTTTAAAATTATTTTGTAACCAGAAAATGCAGGATTTAGAATATTTCACCATGAACAGAATTAGATACATGGACATTTTTAAGAGGAGTACAGCAAGTTTGAGTGCGGAATTTTTCTTCTCCTATATTGGTTGCAATACCAAAGCTAAAAAGCTCAGTCTGCCTTATTATTTATCCACAACAGGAGGAGAAGAGATAGATCCATGCCTTCATGAATGATTTAGAGTAGAGAAGTTTTTAAAAATAATTTTTCAAACTTAAGGACACAAAATGTTCCACAAAGATGAGTGAGGGTCTGAAGTTTGTACAAGTTAGAGTACTAAAATTGCAATACAACTACTAGAGAAGAGACCTATAGGATTTACATTCCTGTATTTTAAACTGGCCATGATACCACTTGTTCCCGAAACAAAGATGGTGGACGTTGGTAAACTAATCAGTCTCAGGAACCTATTGGTCTGGAAAATCACGTGATTTGTGCTCACAACTATGTCCGCAACTCTGATTTTATCGCATGCATTTGGAGCTGACTGCATGACAAGGATTACCTATATATATTCTCGTCTTCCAAGAACTCACTCTCTCCATTTTGACTTACAGAGACAGCACACACTCTCTCTCTCTCTTCATTTTGACTTCCAGAAGCAGCTTGACCTTGCCAGTTAGTAAGACACAATTCAATATGCATAACATGGGTGCATATACATTCTGCAACCTTTTTCTTTCCTGTTCTGCCTTTTTGGTTAGACATGTTCCAGCCTCAAACACAGCCTCAGAAATTTCGTCAAACCCCAAAAGAGACAAACAACCAACATGGGAGAAGACATGTTCCTCCTAGGATACATTGTTATATTTCTGTATATTGATACCTTGCATGAAATACTTAGTCAACATACATTTTATAGTCTATAGAAAAACTTAATATTTAGTCTTTCACCATTATATTCGTGTTAGTTACACACACACATACACACACAGAGGAATATTCAACAGACTATATTAGAATATTTTTAATGTTTCCTTTTTATGTATTTGTTGATAAATAAATTTAATTTTGTTTGTACTGCTTTGTTTATAATGTTCTTTTGTCGGTGTCGTTTTATTTTGTTTGCTTTTCAATAATGAGGCAACATAAATTGTGGGACCAGAATATCCAACAACATACCACCACAGACCCTTTATTTATTAAAATGAATATATATATCTGAGAGTGAATTTCTGGGAGTTTGAACTAGTACAAAAACTTCAATGTGGACAAGAAACAAAATAGAAACAAATTTTATTTTATCATCTAAATATTAGAAAAAGATTGGTAATGTATGTGACTATAAGTAAGTAGTCCATGGGCTGAATGTTTAAAAGAAAGCAGATAAGAAATAATCTAATCAGAATAAATGAGATTCACCCTTACCAAAAATTAATCAAAGACAGATGGAGAAAATTGGTTAGTTAACAAGTTGGAAATTAGTGTTTTGGAACAAGAATTCCTCAATATAACTATCTCGTAATAGGATGCTAAGGACGGGTTATAATGTGAAGATTGGTAATAGGTGATGCTGTTACAGTGATAAAAGCAGAAGATATAAGTAAAACCAGATGGTAATTAATCTGAATAAATGAATCACAACTGAAATAATGAAATGATGATGTCACCATCAGTTTGAGAAAATATACTTCTTGACCTTTTCATTTAAATTGCAGTTAGAGTAATATGATTTTGACATGTTTAAGAGTATGACATAACCTTATAGATATTCATTGTTACTATGCATGGAATAATATTCTTATGTTTATAAATAGTTATCATACAGGGTCTGTTCATATTTCACTTTGCACTAATGTCCTTGGGAAAAGTATGAATTTTTTTCTTGGTAAGGGTAAATAGTAGGGTAGACTGTGCTCTTAGGCCTTGGTATGGCAACTGTAGAATAATAATAATAGCACTTTCCGCCATAATCTCCATGCAATGACATGCCCGTATGTGGACAGTCAGATGTCACAGCCCATGCAATGATGTGGCCATATGTTGACAGTCAGATGCTTGATAAATAGTCTTCCTTCACCTCAAGTAGGAGTCTTTTACCCATATATTTACCAATCCCTCTGCTCAGGCAGGATATGACACAAGGTCAATTTTTAAGCAGATATGGCAATGCAATATATACGGGTATGTCATTGCATGTGCTGTCATGTCTGACTGTCCACATATGGGCACGTCATTGCATGGAGATTATGGCAGAAAGTGCTATTATTATTCTACAGCAACCAATCTAGGAGAAGCAAAACTTAGAATCTAAACACCAGCTGTACTCTGCTAAAAGAATCGACTTTGTGTTGAACCTTGAACATGTTAAAAACTTCAATTCATATTTCCCTTTTAGAATTTTCATTCAGCCATGTAATCTTAGATCATCACATGTGCTACTTGATAAAAAGAATACAAGATTAAATTTTATGTCACACTTTAGGAGAGTTTAACAAAAATATTTAATAAGTTAACACAGACTTATATAGATCAAATTCTATCACAGACACAGCTTTTCAGATGGCACAATAGCTATCAGAGTAATGTTTTTATTCTAATTTTACTGTTTTTAAAGTCCCAAAAGTGAGTTTATGAAGAAGCATTAATTTTTTTTTAAGGTAAACAAAAACATTTATCTAGTGAATTATCTTTTTAAAAAAATGTAAAAGTTACCATATATACATATATATATATATATATATATATATATATATATATATATATCTCATAAATTTAAAAAAATCAAATTAATGTGTGTGTGTGTGCGCGAGGGGTGGACACAATGTAACCCCACCAAAAAAAAAATATGTTGACTTAAAAATTTTGATGGAAACTTTTAAAAATAAACAAATCATTTTTAACTTAATTACCCAAAATTTTATCAAAATCTAATAATTAGCTCATTTTTTGTGAATTTAAAAAATCAGCCTATTTTAGGTGTTGAAAAAAAGTATTTTTTAAGCATACATAAAAAGAGTGATTTAATATGAATAATCATTTGGAAATTATCATATTTACCAACCCCTCCACTCGGGCAGGATATGACACAAGGTCAATTTTTTAAGCGGAGTTTAACAGGTTTGAATTCAGAGTTTTCCTTCTCCTAGACTAGTTGCCTAACCAAGGCTGAAGAACCTAGTCTGCCCTACTATTTACCCAAAGCTGGAGGGAGAATAATTGGATTTATACCTTTCCCAAGGGTATTAGTGCTAAGTGAAATGCAATCAGTCTTGTCCAGGATTTGAACTCGTGTCGCTGTGTCCATTTCCAGCAACGATAACCATTACACCATGGGCACCTCATTTGGAAATTATAGATGAGTATGGTGCATATCCTAAACTTAAA